>JASTWF010000330.1:485311-537009 GCA_030390025.1 Squalus acanthias | reverse complement strand
GAGGGACACAGTTCCTGAGGGGAGTGGGACACAGTTCCTGAGGGGAGTGGGACACAGTTCCTGAGGGGAGTGGGACACAGTTCCTGAGGGGAGTGGGACACAGTTCCTGAGGGGAGTGGGACACAGTTCCTGAGGGGAGAGGGACACAGTTCCTGAGGGGAGAGGGACACAGTTCCTGCGGGAGAGGGACACAGTTCCTGAGGGGAGTGGACACAGTTCCTGAGGGGAGAGGGACACAGTTCCTGAGGGGAGTGGACACAGGTTCCTGAGGGGAGTGGACACAGTTCCTGAGGGGAGTGGACACAGTTCCTGAGGGGAGTGGACACAGTTCCTGAGGGGAGTGGACACAGTTCCTGAGGGGAGTGGACACAGTTCCTGAGGGGAGTGGACACAGTTCCTGAGGGGAGTGGGACACAGTTCCTGAGGGGAGTGGACACAGTTCTTGAGGGGAGTGGACACAGTTCCTGAGGGGAGAGGGTACAGTTTCTGTGGGGAGTGGGACACAGTTCCTGAGGGGAGTGGGACACAGTTCCTTAGGGGAGTGGACACAGTTCCTGAGGGGAGTGGGACACAGTTCCTGAGGGGAGTGTGACACAGTTCCTGAGGGGAGTGGACACAGTTCCGGAGGGGAGAGGGACACAGTTCCTGAGGGGAGTGGGACACAGTTCCTGAGGGAGTGGGACACAGTTCCTGAGGGGAGAGGGACACAGTTCCTGAGGGGAGTGGGACACAGTTCCTGAGGGGAGTGGGACACAGTTCCTGAGGGGAGTGGACACAGTTCCGGAGAGGAGTGGACACAGTTCCTGAGGGGAGAGGGATACAGTTCCTGAGGGGAGTGGGACACAGTTCCTGAGGGGAGTGGACACAGTTCCTGCGGGGAGTGGGACACGTTCCTGAGGGGAGTGGGACGCAGTTCCTGAGGGGAGTGGACACAGTTCCTGAGGGGAGAGGGACACAGTTCCTGAGGGGAGTGGACACAGTTCCTGAGGGGAGTGGGACACCGTTCCTGAGGGGAGTGGGACACAGTTCCTGTGGGGAGTGGGACACAGTTCCTTTGGGGAGTGGGACACAGTTCCTGAGGGGAGTGGGACACAGTTCCTGTGGGGAGTGGAAACAGTTCCTGAGGGGAGTGGGACACATTTCCTGAGGTGAGTGGGACACAGTTCTGAGGGGAGTGGACACAGTTCCTGAGGGGAGTGGGAAACAGTTCCCTGAGGGGAGTGGGACACAGTCCTGAGGTGGAGTGGACACAGTTCCTGAGGGGAGTGGACACAGTTCCTGAGGGGAGTGGACACAGTTCCTGAGGGAGTGGGACACAGGTTCCTGAGGGGAGTGGGACACAGTTCCTGCGGGGAGTGGGACACAGTTCTGAGGGAGTGGGACTCAGTTCTCTGAGGGGAGTGGGACACAGTTCCTCGAGGGGAGTGGGACACAGTTCCTGAGGGAGTGGACACAGTTCCTGAGGGGAGTGGGACCAGTTCCTGAGGGGAGTGGACACAGTTCCTGAGGGAGTGGACACAGTTCCTGAGGGGAGAGGGACACAGTTCCTGAGGGGAGTGGGACACAGTTCTGAGGGAGTCGGGACACAGTTCTGAGGGGAGTGGACACAGTTCCTGAGGGGAGTGGGACACAGTTCCTGAGGGGAGTGGGACACAGTTCCTGAGGGAGTGGACACAGTTCCTGAGGGGAGTGGGGAACACAGTTCCTGAGGGAGAGGGACACAGTTCCTGAGGGGAGTGGGACACAGTTCCTGAGGGGAGTGGACACAGTTCCTGAGGGGAGTGGGACACAGTTCCTGAGGGGAGTGGGACACAGTTCCTGAGGGGAGTGGGACACAGTTCCTGAGGGGAGAGGGACACAGTTCCTGAGGGGAGTGGGACACAGTTCCTGAGGGGAGTGGGACACAGTTCCTGAGGGGAGTGGGACACAGTTCCTGAGGGGACACAGTATCTGAGGACACAGTTCCTGAGGGGAGTGGGACACAGTTCCTGAGGGGAGTGGACCACAGTTCCTGAGGGGAGTGGGACACAGTTCCTGAGGGAGTGGGACACAGTTCCTGAGGGGAGTGGACACAGTTCCTGAGGGGAGTGGGACACAGTTCCTGAGGGGAGTGGGACACAGTCCTGAGGGGAGTGGGACACAGTTCCTGAGGGGAGTGGGACACAGTTCCTGAGGGGAGTGGGACACAGTTCCTGAGGGGAGTGGACACAGTTCCTGAGGGGAGTGGGACACAGTTCCTGAGGGGAGAGGGACACAGTTCCTGAGGGGAGTGGGACACAGTTCCTGAGGGGAGTCGGACACAGTTCCTGAGGGGAGTGGGAAACAGTTCCTGAGGGGAGAGGGACACAGTTCCTGAGGGGAGTGGACCACAGTTCCTGAGGGAGGTGGACTCAGTTCCTGAGGGGAGTGGGACACGTTCCTGAGGGGAGTGGGACACAGTTCCTGAGGGGAGTGGGACACAGTTCCTGAGGGGAGTGGGACACAGTTCCTGAGGGGAGTGGACACAGTTCCTGAGGGGAGTGGGACACAGTTCCTGAGGGGAGTGGACACAGTTCCTGAGGGGAGTGGGACACAGTTCCTGAGGGGAGTGGGACACAGTTCCTGAGGGGGAGAGGGACACAGTTCCTGAGGGGAGTGGGACACAGTTCCTGAGGGGAGTGGGACACAGTTCCTGAGGGGAGTGGACACAGTTCCTGAGGGGAGAGGGACACAGTTCCTGAGGGGAGTGGACACAGGTTCCTGAGGGGAGTGGGACACAGTTCCTGAGGGGAGTGGACACAGTTCCTGAGGGAGTGGGACACAGTTCCTGAGGGGAGTGGACACAGTTCCTGAGGGGAGTGGACACAGTTCCTGAGGGGAGTGGGACACAGTTCCTGAGGGGAGAGGGACAAGTTCCTAGGGAGTGGGACACAGTTCCTGAGGGGAGTGGACACAGTTCCTGAGGGGATGGGACACAGTTCCTGAGGGGAGTGGACACAGTTCCTGAGGGGGAGTGGACACAGTTTCCTGAGGGAGAGGACACAGTTCCTGAGGGGAGTGGGACACAGTTCCTGAGGGGAGTCGGACACAGTTCCTGAGGGGAGTGGGACACAGTTCCTGAGGGGAGTGGACACAGTTCCTGAGGGGAGTGGACACAGTTCCTGAGGGGAGTGGACACAGTTCCTGAGGGGAGTGGACACAGGTTCCTGAGGGGAGTGGGACACAGTTCCTGATGGAGTGGGACACAGTTCCTGAGGGAGGAGGTGGACACAGTTCCTGAGGGAGTGGGACACAGTTCCTGAGGGAGAGGGACAGCAGTTCCTTGAGGGAGTGGACACAGTTCCTGAGGGGAGAGTGGGACAGTTCGTGAGGGAGTGGGACACAGTTCCTGAGGGGAGAGGGACACAGTTCCTGAGGGGAGAGGGACACAGTTCCTGAGGGGAGTGGGACACAGTTCCTGAGGGGAGTGGACACAGTTCCTGAGGGGAGTGGGACACAGTTCCTGAGGGGAGTGGGACACAGTTCCTGAGGGGAGTGGACACAGTTCCTGAGGGAGAGGGACACAGTTCCTGAGGGGAGTGGACACAGTTCCTGAGGGGAGTGGGACACAGTTCCTGAGGGGAGTGGGACACAGTTCCTGAGGGGAGTGGACACAGTTCCTGAGGGGAGTGGACACAGTTCCTGAGGGGAGTGGGACACAGTTCCTGAGGGAGTGGGACACAGTTCCTGAGGGGAGTGGGACACAGTTCCTGAGGGGAGTGGGACACAGTTCCTGAGGGGAGTGGGACACAGTTCCTGAGGGGAGTGGGACACAGTTCCTGAGGGGAGTGGGACACAGTTCCTGAGGGGAGTGGGACACAGTTCCTGAGGGGAGAGGGACACAGTTCCTGAGGGGAGTGGGACAAGGTTCCTGAGGGGAGAGACAGAGTTCTCTGAGGGGAGTGGACACAGTTCCTGAGGGGAGAGGGACACAGTTCCTGAGGGGTGTGGACCACGGTTCCTGAGGGGAGTGGACACAGTTCCTGAGGGGAGTGGACACAGTTCCTGAGGGGAGTGGACACAGTTCTGAGGGGAGTGGGACACAGTTCCTGAGGGGAGTGGGACACAGTTCCTGAGGGGAGTGGACACAGTTTCCTGAGGGGAGTGGGACACAGTTCCTGAGGGGAGTGGACAACAGTTCCTGAGGGGAGTGGACACAGTTTCCTGAGGGGAGTGGACACAGTTCCTGAGGGGAGTGGACACAGTTCCTGAGGGGAGTGGGACACAGTTTCCTGAGGGGAGTGGACACAGTTCCCTGAGGGGAGTGGACACAGTTCCTGAGGGGAGTGGGACACAGTTCCTGAGGGGAGTGGGACACAGTACCTGAGGGGAGTGGGGACACAGTTCCTGAGGGAGTGGGACACAGTTCCTGAGGGGAGTGGGACACAGTTCCTGAGGGGAGTGGACACAGTTCCTGAGGGGAGTGGACACAGTTCCTTGAGGGGAGTGGGACACAGTTCCTGAGGGGAGTGGGACACAGTTCCTGAGGGGAGTGGACACAGTTCCTGAGGGGAGTGGGACACAGTTCCTGAGGGGAGAGGACACAGTTCCTGAGGGGAGTGGGACACAGTTCCTGAGGGGAGTCGGACACAGTTCCTGAGGGGAGTGGGACACAGTTCCTGAGGGGAGTGGACACAGTTCCTGAGGGGAGTGGGACACAGTTCCTGAGGGAGAGGACACAGTTCCTGAGGGGAGTGGGACACAGTTCCTGAGGGGAGTCGGACACAGTTCCTGAGGGGAGTGGGAAACAGTTCCTGAGGGGAGAGGGACACAGTTCCTGAGGGGAGTGGACACAGTTCCTGAGGGGAGTGGGACACAGTTCCTGAGGGGAGTGGGACACAGTTCCTGAGGGGAGAGGGACACAGTTCCTGAGGGGAGTGGGACACAGTTCCTGAGGGGAGTGGACACAGTTCCTGAGGGGAGTGGACACAGTTCCTGAGGGGAGGGGACACAGTTCCTGAGGGGAGTGGGACACAGTTCCTGAGGGGAGTGGAACAGTTCCTGGGGGGAAGTTCCTGAGGGGGAGTGGGACACAGTTCCTGAGGGGAGTGGACACAGTTCCTGAGGGGAGTGGACACAGTTCCTGAGGGGAGTGGACACAGTTCCTGAGGGGAGTGGACACAGTTCCTGAGGGGAGTGGACACAGGTTCCTGAGGGGAGTGGGACACAGTTCCTGAGGGGAGTGGGACACAGTTCCTGAGGGGAGTGGACACAGTTCCTGAGGGGAGTGGACACAGTTCCTGAGGGGAGTGGACACAGTTCCTGAGGGAGTGGGACACAGTTCCTGAGGGGAGTGGGACACAGTTATTGAGGGAGTGGACACAGTTCCTGAGGGGGAGGGATACAGTTCCTGAGGGGAGTGGGACACAGTTCCTGAAGGGGAGTGGGACACAGTTCCTTAGGGGGAGTGGGACACAGTTCCTGAGGGGAGTGGGACACAGTTCCTGAGGGGAGTGTGACACAGTTCCTGAGGGAGTGGACACAGTTCCGGAGGGGAGAGGGACACAGTTCCTGAGGGGAGTGGGACACAGTTCCTGAGGGGAGTGGGACACAGTTCCTGAGGGGAGAGGGACACAGTTCCTGAGGGGAGTGGGACACAGTTCCTGAGGGGAGTGGGACACAGTTCCTGAGGGGAGTGGACACAGTTCCTGAGGGAGTGGGACACAGTTCCTGAGGGGAGTGGGACACAGTTCCTGAGGGGAGTGGGACACAGTTCCTGAGGGGAGTGGACACAGTTCCTGAGGGGAGTGGGACACAGTTCCTGAGGGGAGTGGGACACAGTTCCTGAGGGGAGTGGGACACAGTTCCTGAGGGGAGTGGGACACAGTTCCTGAGGGGAGTGGACACAGTTCCTGAGGGGAGTGGGACACAGTTCCTGAGGGGAGTGGGACACAGTTCCTGAGGGGAGTGGGACACAGTTCCTGAGGGGAGTGGGACACAGTTCCTGAGGGGAGTGGGACACAGTTCCTGAGGGGAGTGGGACACAGTTCCTGAGGGGAGTGGGACACAGTTCCTGAGGGGAGTGGGACACAGTTCCTGAGGGGAGTGGGACACAGTTCCTGAGGGGAGTGGACACAGTTCCGGAGGGGAGAGGGACACAGTTCCTGAGGGGAGAGGGATACAGTTCCTGAGGGGAGTGGGACACAGTTCCTGAGGGGAGTGGACACAGTTCCTGAGGGGAGTGGGACACTGTTCCTGAGGGGAGTGGGACGCAGTTCCTGAGGGGAGTGGACACAGTTCCTGAGGGGAGAGCGACACAGTTCCTGAGGGGAGTGGACACAGTTCCTGAGGGGAGTGGGACACCGTTCCTGTGGGGAGTGGGACACAGTTCCTGTGGGGAGTGGGACACAGTTCCTGAGGGGAGTGGACACAGTTCCTGAGGGGAGTGGAACGCAGTTCCTGAGGGGAGTGGGACACAGTTCCTGAGGGGAGTGGGACACAGTTCCTGAGGGGAGTGGGACACAGTTCCTGAGGGGAGTGGGACACAGTTCCTGAGGGGAGTGGGACACAGTTCCTGAGGGGAGTGGGACACAGTTCCTGAGGGGAGTGGACACAGTTCCTGAGGGGAGAGGGACACAGTTCCTGAGGGGAGTGGACACAGTTCCTGAGGGGAGTGGGACACAGTTCCTGAGGGAGTGGGACACAGTTCCTGAGGGGAGTGGGACACAGTTCCTGAGGGGAGTGGGACACAGTTCCTGAGGGGAGTGGGACACAGTTCCTGAGGGGAGTGGGACACAGTTCCTGAGGGGAGTGGGACACAGTTCCTGAGGTGAGTGGGACACAGTTCCTGAGGGGAGTGGACACAGTTCCTGAGGGGAGTGGAACGCAGTTCCTGAGGGGAGTGGGACACAGTTCCTGAGGGGAGTGGGACACAGTTCCTGAGGGGAGTGGACACAGTTCCTGAGGGGAGTGGGACACAGTTCCTGAGGGGAGTGGACACAGTTCCTGAGGGGAGTGGGACACAGTTCCTGAGGGGAGTGGGACACAGTTCCTGAGGGGAGTGGGACACAGTTCCTGAGGGGAGTGGACACAGTTCCTGAGGGGAGTGGGACACAGTTCCTGAGGGGAGAGGACACAGTTCCTGAGGGGAGTGGGACACAGTTCCTGAGGGGAGTCGGACACAGTTCCTGAGGGGAGTGGGAAACAGTTCCTGAGGGGAGAGGGACACAGTTCCTGAGGGGAGTGGACACAGTTCCTGAGGGGAGTGGACACAGTTCCTGAGGGGAGTGGGACACGGTTCCTGAGGGGAGAGGGACACAGTTCCTGAGGGGAGTGGGACACGGTTCCTGTGGGGAGAGGGACACAGTTCCTGAGGGGAGTGGAACACAGTTCCTGAGGGGAGAGGGACAGAGTTCCTGAGGGGAGTGGGACACAGTTCCTGAGGGGAGAGGGACACAGTTCCTGAGGGGAGTGGGACACAGTTCCTGAGGGGAGAGGGACACAGTTCCTGAGGGGAGAGGGACACAGTTCCTGCGGGGAGAGGGACACAGTTCCTGAGGGGAGTGGACACAGTTCCTGAGGGGAGAGGGACACAGTTCCTGAGGGGAGTGGACACGGTTCCTGAGGGGAGTGGACACAGTTCCTGAGGGGAGTGGACACAGTTCCTGAGGGGAGTGGACACAGTTCCTGAGGGGAGTGGACACAGTTCCTGAGGGGAGTGGACACAGTTCCTGAGGGGAGTGGACACAGTTCCTGAGGGGAGTGGGACACAGTTCCTGAGGGGAGTGGACACAGTTCCTGAGGGGAGTGGACACAGTTCCTGAGGGGAGAGGGTACACAGTTCCTGAGGGGAGTGGGACACAGTTCCTGAGGGGAGTGGGACACAGTTCCTGAGGGGAGTGTGACACAGTTCCTGAGGGGAGTGGACACAGTTCCGGAGGGGAGAGGGACACAGTTCCTGAGGGGAGTGGGACACAGTTCCTGAGGGGAGTGGGACACAGTTCCTGAGGGGAGAGGGACACAGTTCCTGAGGGGAGTGGGACACAGTTCCTGAGGGGAGTGGGACACAGTTCCTGAGGGGAGTGGACACAGTTCCGGAGAGGAGAGGGACACAGTTCCTGAGGGGAGAGGGATACAGTTCCTGAGGGGAGTGGGACACAGTTCCTGAGGGGAGTGGACACAGTTCCTGCGGGGAGTGGGACACTGCTCCTGAGGGGAGTGGGACGCAGTTCCTGAGGGGAGTGGACACAGTTCCTGAGGGGAGAGGGACACAGTTCCTGAGGGGAGTGGACACAGTTCCTGAGGGGAGTGGGACACCGTTCCTGTGGGGAGTGGGACACAGTTCCTGTGGGGAGTGGGACACAGTTCCTTTGGGGAGTGGGACACAGTTCCTGTGGGGAGTGGGACACAGTTCCTGTGGGGAGTGGGAAACAGTTCCTGAGGGGAGTGGGACACATTTCCTGAGGTGAGTGGGACACAGTTCCTGAGGGGAGTGGACACAGTTCCTGAGGGGAGTGGAACGCAGTTCCTGAGGGGAGTGGGACACAGTTCCTGAGGGGAGTGGACACAGTTCTTGAGGGGAGTGGACACAGTTCCTGAGGGGAGAGGGTTACAGTTTCTGTGGGGAGTGGGACACAGTTCCTGAGGGGAGTGGGACACAGTTCCTTAGGGGAGTGGACACAGTTCCTGAGGGGAGTGGGACACAGTTCCTGAGGGGAGTGTGACACAGTTCCTGAGGGGAGTGGACACAGTTCCGGAGGGGAGAGGGACACAGTTCCTGAGGGGAGTGGGACACAGTTCCTGAGGGGAGTGGGACACAGTTCCTGAGGGGAGAGGGACACAGTTCCTGAGGGGAGTGGGACACAGTTCCTGAGGGGAGTGGGACACAGTTCCTGAGGGGAGTGGACACAGTTCCGGAGGGGAGAGGGACACAGTTCCTGAGGGGAGAGGGATACAGTTCCTGAGGGGAGTGGGACACAGTTCCTGAGGGGAGTGGACACAGTTCCTGAGGGGAGTGGGACACTGTTCCTGAGGGGAGTGGGACGCAGTTCCTGAGGGGAGTGGACACAGTTCCTGAGGGGAGAGGGACACAGTTCCTGAGGGGAGTGGACACAGTTCCTGAGGGGAGTGGGACACCGTTCCTGTGGGGAGTGGGACACAGTTCCTGTGGGGAGTGGGACACAGTTCCTTTGGGGAGTGGGACACAGTTCCTGTGGGGAGTGGGACACAGTTCCTGTGGGGAGTGGGAAACAGTTCCTGAGGGGAGTGGGACACATTTCCTGAGGTGAGTGGGACACAGTTCCTGAGGGGAGTGGACACAGTTCCTGAGGGGAGTGGAACGCAGTTCCTGAGGGGAGTGGGACACAGTTCCTGAGGGAGTGGGACACAGTTCCTGAGGGGAGTGGACACAGTTCCTGAGGGGAGTGGGACACAGTTCCTGAGGGGAGAGGACACAGTTCCTGAGGGGAGTGGGACACAGTTCCTGAGGGGAGTCGGACACAGTTCCTGAGGGGAGTGGGACACAGTTCCTGAGGGGAGTGGACACAGTTCCTGAGGGGAGTGGGACACAGTTCCTGAGGGGAGAGGACACAGTTCCTGAGGGGAGTGGGACACAGTTCCTGAGGGGAGTCGGACACAGTTCCTGAGGGGAGTGGGACACAGTTCCTGAGGGGAGAGGGACACAGTTCCTGAGGGGAGTGGACACAGTTCCTGAGGGGAGTGGACACAGTTCCTGAGGGGAGTGGGACACAGTTCCTGAGGGGAGAGGGACACAGTTCCTGAGGGGAGTGGGACACGGTTCCTGAGGGGAGTGGGACACAGTTCCTGAGGGGAGTGGAACACAGTTCCTGAGGGGAGAGGGACAGCAGTTCCTGAGGGGAGTGGGACACAGTTCCTGAGGGGAGTGGGACACAGTTCCTGAGGGGAGTGGGACACAGTTCCTGAGGGGAGTGGACACAGTTCCTGAGGGGAGTGGACACAGTTCCTGAGGGGAGTGGGACACAGTTCCTGAGGGGAGTGGGACACAGTTCCTGAGGGGAGAGGGACACAGTTCCTGAGGGGAGTGGGACACAGTTCCTGAGGGGAGTGGACACAGTTCCTGAGGGGAGTGGACACAGTTCCTGAGGGAGGGACACAGTTCCTGAGGGGAGTGGACACAGTTCCTGAGGGGAGTGGACACAGTTCCTGAGGGGAGTGGACACAGTTCCTGAGGGGAGTGGACACAGTTCCTGAGGGGAGTGGACACAGTTCCTGAGGGGAGTGGACACAGTTCCTGAGGGGAGTGGACACAGTTCCTGAGGGGAGTGGACACAATTCCTGAGGGGAGTGGGACACAGTTCCTGAGGGGAGTGGACACAGTTCTTGAGGGGAGTGGACACAGTTCCTGAGGGGAGAGGGACACAGTTCCTGAGGGGAGTGGGACACAGTTCCTGAGGGGAGTGGGACACAGTTCCTGAGGGGAGTGGACACAGTTCCTGAGGGGAGTGGGACACAGTTCCTGAGGGGAGTGGGACACAGTTCCTGATGGGAGAGGGACACAGTTCCTGAGGGGAGTGGGACACAGTTCCTGAGGGGAGAGGGACACAGTTCCTGAGGGGAGAGGGACACAGTTCCTGAGGGGAGAGGGACACAGTTCCTGAGGGGAGAGGGACACAGTTCCTGAGGGGAGTGGGACACAGTTCCTGAGGGGAGTGGGACACAGTTCCTGAGGGGAGTGGGACACAGTTCCTGAGGGGAGTGGACACAGTTCCTGAGGGGAGTGGGACACAGTTCCTGAGGGGAGTGGACACAGTTCCTGAGGGGAGTGGACACAGTTCCTGAGGGGAGTGGGACACAGTTCCTGAGGGGAGTGGACACAGTTCCTGAGGGGAGTGGGACACAGTTCCTGAGGGGAGTGGGACACAGTTCCTGAGGGGAGTGGGACACAGTTCCTGAGGGGAGTGGGACACAGTTCCTGAGGGGAGTGGGACACAGTTCCTGAGGGGAGTGGGACACAGTTCCTGAGGGGAGTGGGACACAGTTCCTGAGGGGAGTGGACACAGTTCCTGAGGGGAGTGGGACACAGTTCCTGAGGGGAGTGGGACACAGTTCCTGAGGGGAGTGGGACACAGTTCCTGAGGGGAGTGGGACACAGTTCCTGAGGGGAGTGGGACACAGTTCCTGAGGGGAGTGGGACACAGTTCCTGAGGGGAGTGGACACAGTTCCGGAGAGGAGAGGGACACAGTTCCTGAGGGGAGAGGGATACAGTTCCTGAGGGGAGTGGGACACAGTTCCTGAGGGGAGTGGACACAGTTCCTGCGGGGAGTGGGACACTGCTCCTGAGGGGAGTGGGACGCAGTTCCTGAGGGGAGTGGACACAGTTCCTGAGGGGAGAGGGACACAGTTCCTGAGGGGAGTGGACACAGTTCCTGAGGGGAGTGGGACACCGTTCCTGTGGGGAGTGGGACACAGTTCCTGTGGGGAGTGGGACACAGTTCCTTTGGGGAGTGGGACACAGTTCCTGTGGGGAGTGGGACACAGTTCCTGTGGGGAGTGGGAAACAGTTCCTGAGGGGAGTGGGACACATTTCCTGAGGTGAGTGGGACACAGTTCCTGAGGGGAGTGGACACAGTTCCTGAGGGGAGTGGAACGCAGTTCCTGAGGGGAGTGGGACACAGTTCCTGAGGAGAGTGGACACAGTTCTTGAGGGGAGTGGACACAGTTCCTGAGGGGAGAGGGTTACAGTTTCTGTGGGGAGTGGGACACAGTTCCTGAGGGGAGTGGGACACAGTTCCTTAGGGGAGTGGACACAGTTCCTGAGGGGAGTGGGACACAGTTCCTGAGGGGAGTGTGACACAGTTCCTGAGGGGAGTGGACACAGTTCCGGAGGGGAGAGGGACACAGTTCCTGAGGGGAGTGGGACACAGTTCCTGAGGGGAGTGGGACACAGTTCCTGAGGGGAGAGGGACACAGTTCCTGAGGGGAGTGGGACACAGTTCCTGAGGGGAGTGGGACACAGTTCCTGAGGGGAGTGGACACAGTTCCGGAGGGGAGAGGGACACAGTTCCTGAGGGGAGAGGGATACAGTTCCTGAGGGGAGTGGGACACAGTTCCTGAGGGGAGTGGACACAGTTCCTGAGGGGAGTGGGACACTGTTCCTGAGGGGAGTGGGACGCAGTTCCTGAGGGGAGTGGACACAGTTCCTGAGGGGAGAGGGACACAGTTCCTGAGGGGAGTGGACACAGTTCCTGAGGGGAGTGGGACACAGTTCCTGTGGGGAGTGGGACACAGTTCCTGAGGGGAGTGGGACACAGTTCCTTAGGGGAGTGGGACACAGTTCCTGAGGGGAGTGGGACACAGTTCCTGAGGGGAGTGGGAAACAGTTCCTGAGGGGAGTGGGACACAGTTCCTGAGGTGAGTGGGACACAGTTCCTGAGGGGAGTGGACACAGTTCCTGAGGGGAGTGGAACGCAGTTCCTGAGGGGAGTGGGACACAGTTCCTGAGGGGAGTGGGACACAGTTCCTGAGGGGAGTGGACACAGTTCCTGAGGGGAGTGGGACACAGTTCCTGAGGGGAGAGGGACACAGTTCCTGAGGGGAGTGGGACACAGTTCCTGAGGGGAGTCGGACACAGTTCCTGAGGGGAGTGGGACACAGTTCCTGAGGGGAGTGGACACAGTTCCTGAGGGGAGTGGGACACAGTTCCTGAGGGGAGAGGACACAGTTCCTGAGGGGAGTGGGACACAGTTCCTGAGGGGAGTCGGACACAGTTCCTGAGGGGAGTGGGACACAGTTCCTGAGGGGAGAGGGACACAGTTCCTGAGGGGAGTGGACACAGTTCCTGAGGGGAGTGGACACAGTTCCTGAGGGGAGTGGGACACAGTTCCTGAGGGGAGAGGGACACAGTTCCTGAGGGGAGTGGGACACAGTTCCTGAGGGGAGAGGGACACAGTTCCTGAGGGGAGTGGACACAGTTCCTGAGGGGAGAGGGACACAGTTCCTGAGGGGAGTGGGACACAGTTCCTGAGGGGAGAGGGACACAGTTCCTGAGGGGAGTGGGACACAGTTCCTGAGGGGAGTGGACACAGTTCCTGAGGGGAGTGGACACAGTTCCTGAGGGGAGTGGGACACAGTTCCTGAGGGGAGTGGGACACAGTTCCTGAGGGGAGAGGGACACAGTTCCTGAGGGGAGAGGGACACAGTTCCTGAGGGGAGTGGACACAGTTCCTGAGGGGAGAGGGACACAGTTCCTGAGGGGAGTGGACACAGTTCCTGAGGGGAGTGGACACAGTTCCTGAGGGGAGTGGACACAGTTCCTGAGGGGAGTGGACACAGTTCCTGAGGGGAGTGGACACAGTTCCTGAGGGGAGTGGACACAGTTCCTGAGGGGAGTGGACACAGTTCCTGAGGGGAGTGGACACAGTTCCTGAGGGGAGTGGGACACAGTTCCTGAGGGGAGTGGACACAGTTCCTGAGGGGAGTGGACACAGTTCCTGAGGGGAGAGGGTTACAGTTTCTGTGGGGAGTGGGACACAGTTCCTGAGGGGAGTGGGACACAGTTCCTGAGGGGAGTGGACACAGTTCCTGAGGGGAGTGGGACACAGTTCCTGAGGGGAGTGTGACACAGTTCCTGAGGGGAGTGGACACAGTTCCGGAGGGGAGAGGGACACAGTTCCTGAGGGGAGTGGGACACAGTTCCTGAGGGGAGTGGGACACAGTTCCTGAGGGGAGAGGGACACAGTTCCTGAGGGGAGTGGGACACAGTTCCTGAGGGGAGTGGGACACAGTTCCTGAGGGGAGTGGACACAGTTCCGGAGAGGAGAGGGACACAGTTCCTGAGGGGAGAGGGATACAGTTCCTGAGGGGAGTGGGACACAGTTCCTGAGGGGAGTGGACACAGTTCCTGAGGGGAGTGGGACACTGTTCCTGAGGGGAGTGGGACGCAGTTCCTGAGGGGAGTGGACACAGTTCCTGAGGGGAGAGGGACACAGTTCCTGAGGGGAGTGGACACAGTTCCTGAGGGGAGTGGGACACCGTTCCTGTGGGGAGTGGGACACAGTTCCTGTGGGGAGTGGGACACAGTTCCTTTGGGGAGTGGGACACAGTTCCTGTGGGGAGTGGGACACAGTTCCTGTGGGGAGTGGGAAACAGTTCCTGAGGGGAGTGGGACACATTTCCTGAGGTGAGTGGGACACAGTTCCTGAGGGGAGTGGGACACAGTTCCTGAGGGGAGTGGACACAGTTCCTGAGGGGAGTGGGACACAGTTCCTGAGGGGAGTGGGACACAGTTCCTGAGGGGAGTGGGACACAGTTCCTGAGGGGAGTGGACACAGTTCCTGAGGGGAGTGGGACACAGTTCCTGAGGGGAGTGGGACGCAGTTCCTGAGGGGAGTGGACACAGTTCCTGAGGGGAGTGGACACAGTTCCTGAGGGGAGTGGACACAGTTCCTGAGGGGAGTGGGACACAGTTCCTGAGGGGAGTGGGACACAGTTCCTGTGGGGAGTGGGACACAGTTCCTGAGGGGAGTGGGACACAGTTCCTGAGGGGAGTGGGACACAGTTCCTGAGGGGAGTGGGACACAGTTCCTGAGGGGAGTGGGACACAGTTCCTGAGGGGAGTGGGACACAGTTCCTGAGGGGAGTGGACACAGTTCCTGAGGGGAGTGGGACACAGTTCCTGAGGGGAGTGGGACACAGTTCCTGAGGGGAGTGGGACACAGTTCCTGAGGGGAGTGGACACAGTTCCTGAGGGGAGTGGGACGCAGTTCCTGAGGGGAGTGGGACACAGTTCCTGAGGGGAGTGGGACACAGTTCCTGAGGGGAGTGGACACAGTTCCTGAGGGGAGTGGGACACAGTTCCTGAGGGGAGAGGACACAGTTCCTGAGGGGAGTGGGACACAGTTCCTGAGGGGAGTCGGGACACAGTTCCTGAGGGGAGTGGGACACAGTTCCTGAGGGGAGTGGACACAGTTCCTGAGGGGAGTGGGACACAGTTCCTGAGGGGAGTGGACACAGTTCCTGAGGGGAGTGGGACACAGTTCCTGAGGGGAGTCGGACACAGTTCCTGAGGGGAGTGGGACACAGTTCCTGAGGGGAGAGGGACACAGTTCCTGAGGGGAGTGGACACAGTTCCTGAGGGGAGTGGGACACAGTTCCTGAGGGGAGTGGGACACAGGTTCCTGAGGGGAGTGGGACACAGTTCCTGAGGGGAGTGGGACACGGTTCCTGAGGGGAGTGGGACACAGTTCCTGAGGGGAGTGGAACACAGTTCCTGAGGGGAGAGGGACAGAGTTCCTGAGGGGAGTGGGACACAGTTCCTGAGGGGAGAGGGACACAGTTCCTGAGGGGAGTGGGACACAGTTCCTGAGGGGAGTGGACACAGTTCCTGAGGGGAGTGGACACAGTTCCTGAGGGGAGTGGGACACAGTTCCTGAGGGGAGAGGGACACAGTTCCTGAGGGGAGAGGGACACAGTTCCTGCGGGGAGAGGGACACAGTTCCTGAGGGGAGTGGACACAGTTCCTGAGGGGAGAGGGACACAGTTCCTGAGGGGAGTGGACACAGTTCCTGAGGGGAGTGGACACAGTTCCTGAGGGGAGTGGACACAGTTCCTGAGGGGAGTGGACACAGTTCCTGAGGGGAGTGGACACAGTTCCTGAGGGGAGTGGACACAGTTCCTGAGGGGAGTGGACACAGTTCCTGAGGGGAGTGGGACACAGTTCCTGAGGGGAGTGGACACAGTTCCTGAGGGGAGTGGACACAGTTCCTGAGGGGAGAGGGACACAGTTCCTGAGGGGAGTGGGACACAGTTCCTGAGGGGAGTGGGACACAGTTCCTTAGGGGAGTGGACACAGTTCCTGAGGGGAGTGGGACACAGTTCCTGAGGGGAGTGGGACACAGTTCCTGAGGGGAGTGGACACAGTTCCGGAGAGGAGAGGGACACAGTTCCTGAGGGGAGAGGGATACAGTTCCTGAGGGGAGTGGGACACAGTTCCTGAGGGGAGTGGACACAGTTCCTGAGGGGAGTGGGACACTGTTCCTGAGGGGAGTGGGATGCAGTTCCTGAGGGGAGTGGACACAGTTCCTGAGGGGAGAGGGACACAGTTCCTGAGGGGAGTGGACACAGTTCCTGAGGGGAGTGGGACACCGTTCCTGTGGGGAGTGGGACACAGTTCCTGTGGGGAGTGGGACACAGTTCCTTTGGGGAGTGGGACACAGTTCCTGAGGGGAGTGGGACACAGTTCCTGAGGGGAGTGGGACACAGTTCCTGAGGGGAGTGGGACACATTTCCTGAGGTGAGTGGGACACAGTTCCTGAGGGGAGTGGACACAGTTCCTGAGGGGAGTGGAACGCAGTTCCTGAGGGGAGTGGGACACAGTTCCTGAGGGGAGTGGGACACAGTTCCTGAGGGGAGTGGACACAGTTCCTGAGGGGAGTGGGACACAGTTCCTGAGGGGAGTGGACACAGTTCCTGAGGGGAGTGGGACACAGTTCCTGAGGGGAGTGGGACACAGTTCCTGAGGGGAGTGGGAAACAGTTCCTGAGGGGAGTGGGACACAGTTCCTGAGGGGAGTGGACACAGTTCCTGAGGGGAGTGGACACAGTTCCTGAGGGGAGTGGGACACAGGTTCCTGAGGGGAGAGGGACACAGTTCCTGAGGGGAGTGGGACACAGTTCCTGAGGGGAGTGGGACACAGTTCCTGAGGGGAGAGGGACACAGTTCCTGAGGGGAGAGGGACACAGTTCCTGAGGGGAGTGGGACACAGTTCCTGAGGGGAGTGGACACAGTTCCTGAGGGGAGTGGGACACAGTTCCTGAGGGGAGTGGACACCAGTTCCTGAGGGGAGTGGACACAGTTCCTGAGGGGAGTGGGACGCAGTTCCTGAGGGGAGTGGGACACAGTTCCTGAGGGGAGTGTGACACAGTTCCTGAGGGGAGTGGGACACAGTTCCTGAGGGGAGTGGGACACAGTTCCTGAGGGGAGTGGGACACAGTTCCTGAGGGGAGTGGACACAGTTCCTGAGGGGAGTGGGACACAGTTCCTGAGGGGAGTGGGACACAGTTCCTGAGGGGAGTGGGACACAGTTCCTGAGGGGAGTGGGACACAGTTCCTGAGGGGAGTGGGACACAGTTCCTGAGGGGAGTGGACACAGTTCCTGAGGGGAGAGGGACACAGTTCCTGAGGGGAGTGGACACAGTTCCTGAGGGGAGTGGGACACAGTTCCTGAGGGGAGTGGGACACAGTTCCTGAGGGGAGTGGGACACAGTTCCTGAGGGGAGTGGGACACAGTTCCTGTGGGGAGTGGGACACAGTTCCTGAGGGGAGTGGGACACAGTTCCTGAGGGGAGTGGGACACAGTTCCTGAGGGGAGTGGGACACAGTTCCTGAGGGGAGTGGACACAGTTCCTGAGGGGAGTGGGACGCAGTTCCTGAGGGGAGTGGGACACAGTTCCTGAGGGAGTGGGACACAGTTCCTGAGGGGAGTGGACACAGTTCCTGAGGGGAGTGGGACACAGTTCCTGAGGGGAGAGGACACAGTTCCTGAGGGGAGTGGGACACAGTTCCTGAGGGGAGTCGGACACAGTTCCTGAGGGGAGTGGGACACAGTTCCTGAGGGGAGTGGACACAGTTCCTGAGGGGAGTGGGACACAGTTCCTGAGGGGAGAGGACACAGTTCCTGAGGGGAGTGGGACACAGTTCCTGAGGGGAGTCGGACACAGTTCCTGAGGGGAGTGGGAAACAGTTCCTGAGGGGAGAGGGACACAGTTCCTGAGGGGAGTGGACACAGTTCCTGAGGGGAGTGGACACAGTTCCTGAGGGGAGTGGGACACGGTTCCTGAGGGGAGAGGGACACAGTTCCTGAGGGGAGTGGGACACGGTTCCTGAGGGGAGAGGGACACAGTTCCTGAGGGGAGTGGAACACAGTTCCTGAGGGGAGAGGGACAGAGTTCCTGAGGGGAGTGGGACACAGTTCCTGAGGGGAGAGGGACACAGTTCCTGAGGGGAGTGGGACACAGTTCCTGAGGGGAGTGGACACAGTTCCTGAGGGGAGTGGACACAGTTCCTGAGGGGAGTGGGACACAGTTCCTGAGGGGAGAGGGACACAGTTCCTGAGGGGAGAGGGACACAGTTCCTGCGGGGAGAGGGACACAGTTCCTGAGGGGAGTGGACACAGTTCCTGAGGGGAGAGGGACACAGTTCCTGAGGGGAGTGGACACGGTTCCTGAGGGGAGTGGACACAGTTCCTGAGGGGAGTGGACACAGTTCCTGAGGGGAGTGGACACAGTTCCTGAGGGGAGTGGACACAGTTCCTGAGGGGAGTGGACACAGTTCCTGAGGGGAGTGGACACAGTTCCTGAGGGGAGTGGACACAGTTCCTGAGGGGAGTGGGACACAGTTCCTGAGGGGAGTGGACACAGTTCTTGAGGGGAGTGGACACAGTTCCTGAGGGGAGAGGGTTACAGTTTCTGTGGGGAGTGGGACACAGTTCCTGAGGGGAGTGGGACACAGTTCCTTAGGGGAGTGGACACAGTTCCTGAGGGGAGTGGGACACAGTTCCTGAGGGGAGTGTGACACAGTTCCTGAGGGGAGTGGACACAGTTCCGGAGGGGAGAGGGACACAGTTCCTGAGGGGAGTGGGACACAGTTCCTGAGGGGAGTGGGACACAGTTCCTGAGGGGAGAGGGACACAGTTCCTGAGGGGAGTGAGACACAGTTCCTGAGGGGAGTGGGACACAGTTCCTGAGGGGAGTGGACACAGTTCCGGAGAGGAGAGGGACACAGTTCCTGAGGGGAGAGGGATACAGTTCCTGAGGGGAGTGGGACACAGTTCCTGAGGGGAGTGGACACAGTTCCTGAGGGGAGTGGGACACTGTTCCTGAGGGGAGTGGGACGCAGTTCCTGAGGGGAGTGGACACAGTTCCTGAGGGGAGTGGGACACCGTTCCTTTGGGGAGTGGGACACAGTTCCTGTGGGGAGTGGGACACAGTTCCTTTGGGGAGTGGGACACAGTTCCTGTGGGGAGTGGGACACAGTTCCTGTGGGGAGTGGGAAACAGTTCCTGAGGGGAGTGGGACACATTTCCTGAGGTGAGTGGGACACAGTTCCTGAGGGGAGTGGGACACAGTTCCTGAGGGGAGTGGACACAGTTCCGGAGGGGAGAGGGACACAGTTCCTGAGGGGAGAGGGATACAGTTCCTCAGGGGAGTGGGACACAGTTCCTGAGTTGAGTGGACACAGTTCCTGAGGGGAGTGGGACACTGTTCCTGAGGGGAGTGGGACGCAGTTCCTGAGGGGAGTGGACACAGTTCCTGAGGGGAGAGCGACACAGTTCCTGAGGGGAGTGGACACAGTTCCTGAGGGGAGTGGGACACCGTTCCTGTGGGGAGTGGGACACAGTTCCTGTGGGGAGTGGCACACAGTTCCTTTGGGGAGTGGGACACAGTTCCTGTGGGGAGTGGGACACAGTTCCTGTGGGGAGTGGGAAACAGTTCCTGAGGGGAGTGGGACACATTTCCTGAGGTGAGTGGGACACAGTTCCTGAGGGGAGTGGACACATTTCCTGAGGGGAGTGGAACGCAGTTCCTGAGGGGAGTGGGACACAGTTCCTGAGGGGAGTGGGACACAGTTCCTGAGGGGAGTGGACACATTTCCTGTGGGGAGTGGAACGCAGTTCCTGAGGGGAGTGGGACACAGTTCCTGAGGGGAGTGGGACACAGTTCCTGAGGGGAGTGGACACAGTTCCTGAGGGGAGTGGGACACAGTTCCTGAGGGGAGAGGACACAGTTCCTGAGGGGAGTGGGACACAGTTCCTGAGGGGAGTCGGACACAGTTCCTGAGGGGAGTGGGACACAGTTCCTGAGGGGAGTGGACACAGTTCCTGAGGGGAGTGGGACACAGTTCCTGAGGGGAGAGGACACAGTTCCTGAGGGGAGTGGGACACAGTTCCTGAGGGGAGTCGGACACAGTTCCTGAGGGGAGTGGGAAACAGTTCCTGAGGGGAGAGGGACACAGTTCCTGAGGGGAGTGGACTCAGTTCCTGAGGGGAGTGGACACAGTTCCTGAGGGGAGTGGGACACGGTTCCTGAGGGGAGAGGGACACAGTTCCTGAGGGGAGTGGGACACGGTTCCTGAGGGGAGAGGGACACAGTTCCTGAGGGGAGTGGAACACAGTTCCTGAGGGGAGAGGGACAGAGTTCCTGAGGGGAGTGGGACACAGTTCCTGAGGGGAGAGGGACACAGTTCCTGAGGGGAGTGGGACACAGTTCCTGAGGGGAGTGGACACAGTTCCTGAGGGGAGTGGACACAGTTCCTGAGGGGAGTGGGACACAGTTCCTCAGGGGAGAGGGACACAGTTCCTGAGGGGAGAGGGACACAGTTCCTGCGGGTAGAGGGACACAGTTCCTGAGGGGAGTGGACACAGTTCCTGAGGGGAGAGGGACACAGTTCCTGAGGGGAGTGGACACGGTTCCTGAGGGGAGTGGACACAGTTCCTGAGGGGAGTGGACACAGTTCCTGAGGGGAGTGGACACAGTTCCTGAGGGGAGTGGACACAGTTCCTGAGGGGAGTGGACACAGTTCCTGAGGGGAGTGCACACAGTTCCTGAGGGGAGTGGGACACAGTTCCTGAGGGGAGTGGACACAGTTCTTGAGAGGAGTGGACACAGTTCCTGAGGGGAGAGGGTTACAGTTTCTGTGGGGAGTGGGACACAGTTCCTGAGGGGAGTGGGACACAGTTCCTTAGGGGAGTGGACACAGTTCCTGAGGGGAGTGGGACACAGTTCCTGAGGGGAGTGGGACACAGTTCCTGAGGGGAGTGGACACAGTTCCGGAGAGGAGAGGGACACAGTTCCTGAGGGGAGAGGGATACAGTTCCTGAGGGGAGTGGGACACAGTTCCTGAGGGGAGTGGACACAGTTCCTGAGGGGAGTGGGACACTGTTCCTGAGGGGAGTGGGATGCAGTTCCTGAGGGGAGTGGACACAGTTCCTGAGGGGAGAGGGACACAGTTCCTGAGGGGAGTGGACACAGTTCCTGAGGGGAGTGGGACACCGTTCCTGTGGGGAGTGGGAAACAGTTCCTGTGGGGAGTGGGACACAGTTCCTTTGGGGAGTGGGACACAGTTCCTGTGGGGAGTGGGACACAGTTCCTGTGGGGAGTGGGAAACAGTTCCTGAGGGGAGTGGGACACATTTCCTGAGGTGAGTGGGACACAGTTCCTGAGGGGAGTGGACACAGTTCCTGAGGGGAGTGGAACGCAGTTCCTGAGGGGAGTGGGACACAGTTCCTGAGGGGAGTGGGACACAGTTCCTGAGGGGAGTGGACACAGTTCCTGAGGGGAGTGGGACACAGTTCCTGAGGGGAGAGGACACAGTTCCTGAGGGGAGTGGGACACAGTTCCTGAGGGGAGTCGGACACAGTTCCTGAGGGGAGTGGGAAACAGTTCCTGAGGGGAGAGGGACACAGTTCCTGAGGGGAGTGGACACAGTTCCTGAGGGGAGTGGACACAGTTCCTGAGGGGAGTGGGACACGGTTCCTGAGGTGAGAGGGACACAATTCCTGAGGGGAGTGGGACACGGTTCCTGAGGGGAGTGGGACACAGTTCCTGAGGGGAGAGGACTCACCTCCTGAGGGGAGAGGGACACAGTTCCTGAGGGGAGTGGGACACAGTTCCTGAGGGGAGTGGACACAGTTCCTGAGGGGAGTGGGACGCAGTTCCTGAGGGGAGTGGCACCAGTTCCTGAGGGGAGTGGACACAGTTCCTGAGGGGATTGGGACGCAGTTCCTGAGGGAGTGGGACACAGTTCCTGAGGGGAGTGGGACACAGTTCCTGTGGGGAGTGGGACACAGTTCCTGAGGGGAGTGGGACACAGTTCCTGAGGGGAGTGGCACCCAGTTCCTGAGGGGAGTGGACACAGTTCCTGAGGGGATTGGGACGCAGTTCCTGAGGGAGTGGGACACAGTTCCTGAGGGGAGTGGGACACAGATCCTGAGGGGAGTGGGACACAGTTCCTGAGGGGATTGGGACACAGTTCCTGAGGGGAGTGGACACGGTTCCTGAGGGGAGTGGACACAGTTCCTGAGGGGAGTGGACACAGTTCCTGAGGGGAGTGGACACAGTTCCTGAGGGGAGTGGACACAGTTCCTGAGGGGAGTGGACACAGTTCCTGAGGGGAGTGGACACAGTTCCTGAGGGGAGTGGGACACAGTTCCTGAGGGGAGTGGACACAGTTCTTGAGAGGAGTGGACACAGTTCCTGAGGGGAGAGGGTTACAGTTTCTGTGGGGAGTGGGACACAGTTCCTGAGGGGAGTGGGACACAGTTCCTTAGGGGAGTGGACACAGTTCCTGAGGGGAGTGGGACACAGTTCCTGAGGGGAGTGGACACAGTTCTTGAGAGGAGTGGACACAGTTCCTGAGGGGAGAGGGTTACAGTTTCTGTGGGGAGTGGGACACAGTTCCTGAGGGGAGTGGGACACAGTTCCTTAGGGGAGTGGACACAGTTCCTGAGGGGAGTGGGACACAGTTCCTGAGGGGAGTGTGACACAGTTCCTGAGGGGAGTGGACACAGTTCCGGAGGGGAGAGGGACACAGTTCCTGAGGGGAGTGGGACACAGTTCCTGAGGGGAGTGGGACACAGTTCCTGAGGGGAGAGGGACACAGTTCCTGAGGGGAGTGAGACACAGTTCCTGAGGGGAGTGGGACACAGTTCCTGAGGGGAGTGGACACAGTTCCGGAGAGGAGAGGGACACAGTTCCTGAGGGGAGAGGGATACAGTTCCTGAGGGGAGTGGACACAGTTCCTGAGGGGAGTGGACACAGTTCCTGAGGGGAGTGGGACACAGTTCCTGAGGGGAGTGGACACAGTTCCTGAGGGGAGTGGGACACAGTTCCTGAGGGGAGTGGACACAGTTCCTGAGGGGAGTGGGACACTGTTCCTGAGGGGAGAGGGACACAGTTCCTGAGGGGAGTGGGATACAGTTCCTGAGGGGAGAGGGATACAGTTCCTGAGGGGAGTGGACACAGTTCCTGAGGGGAGTGGACACAGTTCCTGAGGGGAGTGGGACACAGTTCCTGAGGGGAGTGGACACAGTTCCTGAGGGGAGTGGGACACTGTTCCTGAGGGGAGAGGGACACAGTTCCTGAGGGGAGTGGACACAGTTCCTGAGGGGAGTGGGACACAGTTCCTGAGGGGAGTGGGACACAGTTCCTGAGGGGAGTGGACACAGTTCCTGAGGGGAGTGGGACACTGTTCCTGAGGGGAGTGGGACGCAGTTCCTGAGGGGAGTGGACACAGTTCCTGAGGGGAGAGGGACACAGTTCCTGAGGGGAGTGGACACAGTTCCTGAGGGGAGTGGGACACCGTTCCTGTGGGGAGTGGGACACAGTTCCTTTGGGGAGTGGGACACAGTTCCTGTGGGGAGTGGGACACAGTTCCTGTGGGGAGTGGGAAACAGTTCCTGAGGGGAGTGGGACACATTTCCTGAGGTGAGTGGGACACAGTCCCTGAGGGGAGTGGACACAGTTCCTGAGGGGAGTGGAACGCAGTTCCTGAGGGGAGTGGGACACAGTTCCTGAGGGGAGTGGGACACAGTTCCTGAGGGGAGTGGACACAGTTCCTGAGGGGAGTGGGACACAGTTCCTGAGGGGAGAGGACACAGTTGCTGAGGGGAGTGGGACACAGTTCCTGAGGGGAGTCGGACACAGTTCCTGAGGGGAGTGGGAAACAGTTCCTGAGGGGAGAGGGACACAGTTCCTGAGGGGAGTGGACACAGTTCCTGAGGGGAGTGGACACAGTTCCTGAGGGGAGTGGGACACGGTTCCTGAGGGGAGAGGGACACAATTCCTGAGGGGAGTGGGACACGGTTCCTGAGGGGAGTGGGACACAGTTCCTGAGGGGAGAGGACTCAGCTCCTGAGGGGAGAGGGACACAGTTCCTGAGGGGAGTGGGACACAGTTCCTGAGGGGAGTGGACACAGTTCCTGAGGGGAGTGGGACGCAGTTCCTGAGGGGAGTGGCACCCAGTTCCTGAGGGGAGTGGACACAGTTCCTGAGGGGATTGGGACGCAGTTCCTGAGGGAGTGGGACACAGTTCCTGAGGGGAGTGGGACACAGTTCCTGTGGGGAGTGGGACACAGATCCTGAGGGGAGTGGGACACAGGTCCTGAGGGGATTGGGACACAGTTCCTGAGGGGAGTGGGACCCGGTTCCTGAGGGGAGTGGGAGGCGGTTCCTGAGGAGAGTTGGACGCAGTTCCTGATGGGAGTGGGGCACAGTTCCTGAGGGGAGTGTGACACAGTTCCTGAGGGGAGTGGGACACAGTTCCTGAGGGGAGTCGGACACATTTCCTGAGGGGAGTGGGAAACAGTTCCTGAGGGGAGAGGGACACAGTTCCTGAGGGGAGTGGACACAGTTCCTGAGGGGAGTGGACACAGTTCCTGAGGGGAGTGGGACACGGTTCCTGAGGGGAGAGGGACACAGTTCCTGAGGGGAGTGGGACACGTTTCCTGAGGGGAGAGGGACACAGTTCCTGAGGGGAGTGGAACACAGTTCCTGAGGGGAGAGGGACACAGTTCCTGAGGGGAGTGGGACACAGTTCCTGAGGGGAGTGGACACAGTTCCTGAGGGGAGTGGGACACAGTTCCTGAGGGGAGTGTGACACAGTTCCTGAGGGGAGAGGACTCAGCTCCTGAGGGGAGTGGGACACAGTTCCTGAGGGGAGAGGACTCAGCTCCTGAGGGGAGTGGGACACAGTTCCTGAGGGGAGAGGGACACAGTTCCTGAGGGGAGTGGGACACAGTTCCTGAGGGGAGTGGACACAGTTCCTTAGGGGAGTGGGACGCAGTTCCTGAGGGGAGTGGCACCCAGTTCCTGAGGGGAGTGGACACAGTTCCTGAGGGGATTGGGACGCAGTTCCTGAGGGGAGTGGGACACAGTTCCTGAGGGAGTGGGACACAGTTCCTGTGGGGAGTGGGACACAGTTCCTGAGGGAGTGGGACACAGTTCCTGAGGGAGTGGGACACAGTTCCTGAGGGGAGTGGACACAGTTCCTGAGGGGAGTGGGACGCAGTTCCTGAGGGAGTGGGACACAGTTCCTGAGGGGAGTGGGACACAGTTCCTGTGGGGAGTGGGACACAGATCCTGAGGGGAGTGGGACACAGTTCCTGAGGGGATTGGGACACAGTTCCTGAGGGGAGTGGGACCCGGTTCCTGAGGGGAGTGGGAGGCGGTTCCTGAGGAGAGTTGGACGCAGTTCCTGATGGGAGTGGGGCACAGTTCCTGAGGGGAGTGGGACACAGTTCCTGAGGGGAGTGGGACACAGTTCCTGAGGGGAGTCGGACACATTTCCTGAGGGGAGTGGGAAACAGTTCCTGAGGGGAGAGGGACACAGTTCCTGAGGGGAGTGGACACAGTTCCTGAGGGGAGTGGACACAGTTCCTGAGGGGAGTGGGACACGGTTCCTGAGGGGAGAGGGACACAGTTCCTGAGGGGAGTGGGACACGGTTCCTGAGGGGAGAGGGACACAGTTCCTGAGGGGAGTGGAACACAGTTCCTGAGGGGAGAGGGACACAGTTCCTGAGGGGAGTGGGACACAGTTCCTGAGGGGAGAGGGACACAGTTCCTGAGGGGAGTGGGACACAGTTCCTGAGGGGAGTGGACACAGTTCCTGAGGGGAGTGGGACACAGTTCCTGAGGGGAGAGGACTCAGCTCCTGAGGGGAGTGGGACACAGTTCCTGAGGGGAGTGGACACAGTTCCTGAGGGGAGAGGGACACAGTTCCTGAGGGGAGTGGGACACAGTTCCTGAGGGGAGTGGACACAGTTCCTTAGGGGAGTGGGACACAGTTCCTGAGGGGAGTGGACACAGTTCCTTAGGGGAGTGGGACGCAGTTCCTGAGGGGAGTGGCACCCAGTTCCTGAGGGGAGTGGACACAGTTCCTGAGGGGATTGGGACGCAGTTCCTGAGGGAGTGGGACACAGTTCCTGAGGGGAGTGGGACACAGTTCCTGTGGGGAGTGGGACACAAATCCTGAGGGGAGTGGGACACAGTTCCTGAGGGGAGTGGACACAGTTCCTGAGGGGAGTGGACACAGTTCCTGAGGGGATTGGGATGCAGTTTCTGAGGGGAGTGGGACACAGTTCCTGAGGGGAGTGGGACACAGTTCCTGTGGTGAGTGGGACACAGTTCCTGAGGGGAGTGGACACAGTTCCTGAGGGGATTGGGATGCAGTTTCTGAGGGGAGTGGGACACAGTTCCTGAGGGGAGTGGGACACAGTTCCTGAGGGGAGTGGGACACAGTTCCTGAGGGGAGTGGACACAGTTCCTGAGGGGAGTGGACACAGTTCCTGAGGGGATTGGGATGCAGTTTCTGAGGGGAGTGGGACACAGTTCCTGAGGGGAGTGGGACACAGTTCCTGTGGTGAGTGGGACACAGTTCCTGAGGGGAGTGGACACAGTTCCTGAGGGGATTGGGATGCAGTTTCTGAGGGGAGTGGGACACAGTTCCTGAGGGGAGTGGGACACAGTTCCTGAGGGGAGTGGACACAGTTCCTGAGGGGAGTGGACACAGTTCCTGAGGGGATTGGGATGCAGTTTCTGAGGGGAGTGGGACACAGTTCCTGAGGGGAGTGGGACACAGTACCTGTGGGGAGTGGGACACAGATCCTGAGGGGAGTGGGACACATTTCCTGAGGGGATTGGGACACAGTTCCTGAGGGGAATGGGACACAGTTCCTGTGGGGAGTGGGACACAAATCCTGAGGGGAGTGGGACACAGTTCCTGAGGGGATTGGGACACAGTTCCTGAGGGGAGTGGGACCCGGTTCCTGAGGGGAGTTGGAAGCGGTTCCTGAGGAGAGTTGGACGCAGTTCCTGATGGGAGTGGGGCACAGTTCCTGAGGGGAGTGGGACACAGTTCCTGAGGGGAGTGGGACACAGTTCCTGAGGGGAGTGGGACACAGTTCCTGAGGGGAATGGGACACAGTTCCTGAGGGGAGAGGGACACAGTTCCTGAGGGGAGTGGACACAGTTCCTGAGGGGTGTGGGACACAGTTCCTGTGGAGAGTGGGACACAGTTCCTGTGGGGAGTGGGACACTGTTCCTGTGGGGAGTGGCACACAGTTCCTGTGGGGAGTGGGACACAGTTCCTGTGGGGAGTGGGACACAGTTCCTGTGGGGAGTGGGACACAGTTCCTGTGGGGAGTGGGACACAGTTCCTGCGGGGAGTGGGACACAGTTCCTGTGGGGAGTGAGACACAGTTCCTGAGGGGAGGGGGACACAGTTCCTGAGGGGAGTGGGACACAGTTCCTGAGTGGAGTGGACACAGTTCCTGAGGGGAGTGGGACGCAGTTACTGAGGGGAGTGGGACACAGTTCCTGAGGGGAGAGGGACACAGTTCCTGTGGGGAGTGGACACAGTTCCTGAGGGGAGTGGACACAGTTCCTGAGGGGAGTGGGACACAGTTCCTGAGGGGAGAGGACACAGTTCCTGAGGGGAGTGGGACACAGTTCCTGAGGGGAGTGGGACACAGTTCCTGAGGGGAGGGGGACACAGTTCCTGAGGGGAGAGGACACAGTTCCTGAGGGAAGTGGGACACAGTTCCTGAGGGGAGAGGGACACAGTTCCTGAGGGGAGTGGGACGCAGTTACTGAGGGGAGTGGGACACAGTTCCTGAGGGGAGTGGACACAGTTCCTGAGGGGAGAGGGACACAGTTCCTGAGGCGAGAGGGACACAGTTCCTGAGGGGAGTGGACACAGTTCCTGAGGGGTGAGGGACACAGTTCCTGAGGGGAGTGTGACACAGTTCCTGAGGGGAGTGGACACAGTTCCTGAGGGGAGTGGGACGCAGCTCCTGAGGGGAGTGGGACACAGTTCCTGAGGGAGTGGGACACAGTTCCTGTGGGGAGTGGGACACAGTTCCTGAGGGAGTGGGACACAGTTCCTGAGGGAGTGGGACACAGTTCCTGAGGGGAGTGGACACAGTTCCTGAGGGGAGTGGGACGCAGTTCCTGAGGGAGTGGGACACAGTTCCTGAGGGGAGTGGGACACAGTTCCTGTGGGGAGTGGGACACAGATCCTGAGGGGAGTGGGACACAGTTCCTGAGGGGATTGGGACACAGTTCCTGAGGGGAGTGGGACCCGGTTCCTGAGGGGAGTGGGAGGCGGTTCCTGAGGAGAGTTGGACGCAGTTCCTGATGGGAGTGGGGCACAGTTCCTGAGGGGAGTGGGACACAGTTCCTGAGGGGAGTGGGACACAGTTCCTGAGGGGAGTCGGACACATTTCCTGAGGGGAGTGGGAAACAGTTCCTGAGGGGAGAGGGACACAGTTCCTGAGGGGAGTGGACACAGTTCCTGAGGGGAGTGGACACAGTTCCTGAGGGGAGTGGGACACGGTTCCTGAGGGGAGAGGGACACAGTTCCTGAGGGGAGTGGGACACGGTTCCTGAGGGGAGAGGGACACAGTTCCTGAGGGGAGTGGAACACAGTTCCTGAGGGGAGAGGGACACAGTTCCTGAGGGGAGTGGGACACAGTTCCTGAGGGGAGAGGGACACAGTTCCTGAGGGGAGTGGGACACAGTTCCTGAGGGGAGTGGACACAGTTCCTGAGGGGAGTGGGACACAGTTCCTGAGGGGAGAGGACTCAGCTCCTGAGGGGAGTGGGACACAGTTCCTGAGGGGAGTGGACACAGTTCCTGAGGGGAGAGGGACACAGTTCCTGAGGGGAGTGGGACACAGTTCCTGAGGGGAGTGGACACAGTTCCTTAGGGGAGTGGGACACAGTTCCTGAGGGGAGTGGACACAGTTCCTTAGGGGAGTGGGACGCAGTTCCTGAGGGGAGTGGCACCCAGTTCCTGAGGGGAGTGGACACAGTTCCTGAGGGGATTGGGACGCAGTTCCTGAGGGAGTGGGACACAGTTCCTGAGGGGAGTGGGACACAGTTCCTGTGGGGAGTGGGACACAAATCCTGAGGGGAGTGGGACACAGTTCCTGAGGGGAGTGGACACAGTTCCTGAGGGGAGTGGACACAGTTCCTGAGGGGATTGGGATGCAGTTTCTGAGGGGAGTGGGACACAGTTCCTGAGGGGAGTGGGACACAGTTCCTGTGGTGAGTGGGACACAGTTCCTGAGGGGAGTGGGACACAGTACCTGTGGGGAGTGGGACACAGATCCTGAGGGGAGTGGGACACAGTTCCTGAGGGGAGTGGACACAGTTCCTGAGGGGAGTGGACACAGTTCCTGAGGGGATTGGGATGCAGTTTCTGAGGGGAGTGGGACACAGTTCCTGAGGGGAGTGGGACACAGTACCTGTGGGGAGTGGGACACAGATCCTGAGGGGAGTGGGACACATTTCCTGAGGGGATTGGGACACAGTTCCTGAGGGGAATGGGACACAGTTCCTGTGGGGAGTGGGACACAAATCCTGAGGGGAGTGGGACACAGTTCCTGAGGGGATTGGGACACAGTTCCTGAGGGGAGTGGGACCCGGTTCCTGAGGGGAGTTGGAAGCGGTTCCTGAGGAGAGTTGGACGCAGTTCCTGATGGGAGTGGGGCACAGTTCCTGAGGGGAGTGGGACACAGTTCCTGAGGGGAGTGGGACACAGTTCCTGAGGGGAGTGGGACACAGTTCCTGAGGGGAATGGGACACAGTTCCTGAGGGGAGAGGGACACAGTTCCTGAGGGGAGTGGACACAGTTCCTGAGGGGTGTGGGACACAGTTCCTGTGGAGAGTGGGACACAGTTCCTGTGGGGAGTGGGACACTTTTCCTGTGGGGAGTGGGACACAGTTCCTGTGGGGAGTGGGACACAGTTCCTGTGGGGAGTGGGACACAGTTCCTGTGGGGAGTGGGACACAGTTCCTGTGGGGAGTGGGACACAGTTCCTGTGGGGAGTGGGACACAGTTCCTGCGGGGAGTGGGACACAGTTCCTGTGGGGAGTGAGACACAGTTCCTGAGGGGAGGGGGACACAGTTCCTGAGGGGAGTGGGACACAGTTCCTGAGTGGAGTGGACACAGTTCCTGAGGGGAGTGGGACGCAGTTACTGAGGGGAGTGGGACACAGTTCCTGAGGGGAGAGGGACACAGTTCCTGTGGGGAGTGGACACAGTTCCTGAGGGGAGTGGACACAGTTCCTGAGGGGAGTGGGACACAGTTCCTGAGGGGAGAGGACACAGTTCCTGAGGGGAGTGGGACACAGTTCCTGAGGGGAGTGGGACACAGTTCCTGAGGGGAGGGGGACACAGTTCCTGAGGGGAGAGGACACAGTTCCTGAGGGAAGTGGGACACAGTTCCTGAGGGGAGAGGGACACAGTTCCTGAGGGGAGTGGGACGCAGTTACTGAGGGGAGTGGGACACAGTTCCTGAGGGGAGTGGACACAGTTCCTGAGGGGAGAGGGACACAGTTCCTGAGGCGAGAGGGACACAGTTCCTGAGGGGAGTGGACACAGTTCCTGAGGGGTGAGGGACACAGTTCCTGAGGGGAGTGTGACACAGTTCCTGAGGGGAGTGGACACAGTTCCTGAGGGGAGTAGGACGCAGCTCCTGAGGGGAGTGGGACACAGTTCCTGAGGGAAGTGGGACACAGTTCCTGAGGGGAGAGGGACACAGTTCCTGAGGGGAGTGGACACAGTTCCTGAGGGGAGTGGACACAGTTCCTGAGGGGATTGGGATGCAGTTCCTGAGGGGAGTGGGACACAGTTCCTGAGGGGAGTGGGACACAGTACCTGTGGGGAGTGGGACACAGATCCTGAGGGGAGTGGAACACAGTTCCTGAGGGGATTGGGACACAGTTCCTGAGGGGAGTGGGACACAGTTCCTGAGGGGAGTGGGACACGGTTCCTGAGGTGAGTGGGACACGGTTCCTGAGGGGAGTGGGAGGCGGTTCCTGAGGAGAGTTAGACGCTGTTCCTGATGGGGGTGGGACACAGTTCCTGATGGGAGTGGGACACAGTAAGTGAGAGGAGTGGGACACAGTGAGTGAGTGGGATTGTGATCGGCTCCAGTACCAGCCTGATGACCTGTTCTGGTTTTCTCCACTCTACACTGTCCCATGTCTCTCTTCCTTTATTACAGATCCGGACACATCCACAACACAGGAACCCGAGGATCAGTCGACTCGAGAATCCACTGACCGTTCATCCACTATCCCAGTGTGGTCTGCAGTCTCAGGTATCTGTCTCGTTCGGTCCATTGTGTACAGTCTGTTCACACAATGTGCCTCCTGAAAAGCTCATCCAGTCTCTTACTGAGTGAGTGGGTATTGTGACTGAGGGTAGAGGGATGAGGAGACTGAGGGGAGTGGGATGTGGAGACTGAGTGGAGTGGGATTAGGAGACTGTGGGAAGTGGGATGAGGAAAGTGTGGGGAGTGTGATGATGAGACTGAGGGGTGTGGGAGGAGGAGACTGAGGGGAGTGTGATGAGGAGACTGAGGGGAGTGGGAGGAGGAGACTGAGGGGAATGGGACGAGGAGACTGAGGGGAGCTGAATGAGGAGACTGAGGGGAGCTGAATGAGGAGACTGAGGGGAGTGGGATGAGGAGACAGAGGGGAGTGGGATGAGGAGACTGTGTGGAGTGGGATGTGGAGACTGAGGGGAGTGGGATGAGAAGACTGAGGGGAGTGGAATGAGGGGACTGAGGGGAGTGGAATGAGGAGACAGAGGGGAGTGGGATGAGGAGACTGTGTGGAGTGGGATGTGGAGACTGAGGGGAGTGGGATGAGTAGACTGAGGGGAGTGGAATGAGGGGACTGAGGGGAGTGGAATGAGGAGACTGAGGGGAGTGGGATGAGGAGACAGAGGGGAGTGGGAAGAGGAGACAGAGGGGAGTGGGAAGAGGAGACTGAGGGGAGCTGGATGAGGAGACTGAGGGAAGTGGGATGAGGAGACTGTGGGGAGTGGGATGTGGAGACTGTGGGGAGTGGGATGTGGTACTGAGGGGAGTGGGACGAGGAGACTGAGGGGAGTGGGAGGAGGTGATTGTGGGGAGTGTGATGAGGAGAGTGGGATGAGTAGCTTGAGGGGAGTGGGAAGAGGAGAAAAAGGGGAGTGGGCTGAGGAAACTGAGGGGATTGGGATGAGGAGACTGTGGCTATAGGGATGAGGAGAATGTGGGGAGTGGGATGAGGAGACTGTGTGGAGTGGAATGAAGAGACAGAGGGGAGTGGGATGAATAGACTGAGGGGAGTGCGATGAGGAGACTGAGGGGAGTGGGATGTGGAGACTGAGGGGAGTGGGATGAGGAGACTGTGTGGAGTGGCATGTGGAGACTGAGGGGAGTGGAATGAGGAGACTGTGTGGAGTGGGATGTGGAGACTGAGGGGAGTGGGATGAGAAGACTGAGGGGAGTGGGATGAGGGGACTGAGGGGAGTGGAATGAGGAGACTGAGGGGAGTGGGATGAGGAGACTGAGGGGAGTGTGATGAGGAGACAGAGGGGAGTGGGATGAGGAGACTGAGGGGAGTGGGATGGGGAGACTGAGGGGCGTGGGATGAGGAGACTGAGGGGAGCTGAATCAGGAGACTGAGGGGAGTGGGATGAGGGAACTGAGGGGAGTGGGATGAGGAGGCTGAGTGGAGTGGGATGAGGAGACTGAGGGGAGTGGGATGAGGAGACTGAGGGGAGTGTGATGAGGAGACTGAGGGGAGTGGGATGAGGTGACTGTGGGGAGTGTTATGAGGAGACTGATGGGAGTGGGAGGAGGAGACTGAGGGGAGTGGGAAGAGGAGACTGAGGGGAGACGGATGAGGAGACTGAAGGGAGTGGTATGAGGAGACTGAGGGGAGTGGGATGAGGAGACAGAGGGGAGTGGGATGAGGAGACTAAGGGGAGTGGCATGAGGAGACTGTGTGGAGTGGGATGAGGAGACTGAGGGGAGTCGGATGAGGTGACTGTGGGGAGTGTTATGAGGAGACTGAGGGGAGTGTGATGAGGAGACTGAAGGGAGTGGTTTGAGGAGACTGAGGGGAGTGGGATGAGGAGACAGAGGGGAGTGGGATGAGGAGACTAAGGGGAGTAGGATGATGAGACCCAGTTGAGTGGAATGTGGAGACTGTGGGGAATGGGATGGGAATATTTTGTGGAATTGTATGAGGAGACTAGGGGAGTGGGATGATGAGACTGAAGGGAGTCGGGCGGAATGAGTGAGTGGGATTTTGATTGGCTCCATTACCAGCCTGATGACCTGTTCTGGTTTTCTCCACTCTACACTCTCCCATGTCTCTCTTCCTTAATTGCAGATCCGGACATATCCAAAACACAGGAACCCGAGGAACAGTCGACTCGAGAATCCACTGACCGTTCATCCACTATCCCAGTGGGGTCTGCAGCCTCAGGTGTCTGTCTCGTTCGGTCCATTGTGTACAGTCTGTTCCACCATTGTGACTCCTGAAAAGATCATCCAGTCCCTTACTGAGTGAATGGGTGTTGTGACTGAGGGGAGCTGAATGAGGAGACTGAGCGGAGTGGGATGAGGAGACAGAGGGGAGTGGAATGATGAGACAGAGGGGAGTGGGAAGAGGAGACTGAGGGGAGCTGGATGAGGAGACTGAGGGAAGTGGGATGAGGAGACTGTGGGGAGTGGGATGTGGAGACTGAGGGGAGTGGGATGAGGAGACTGAGGGGAGTGGGACGAGGAGACTGAGGGGAGCTGAATGAGGAGACTGAGGGGAGTGGGATGAGGAGACTGAGGGGAGTGGGAAGAGGAGACTGTGTGGAGGGTTATGAGGAGACTGAGGGGAGTGTGACGAGGAGACTGAGGGGAGTGTGATGAGGAGACTGAGGGGAGTGGGAGGAGGAGACTGAGGGGAATGGCATGAGGAGACTGAGTGGAGTGGGAGGTGGAGAGTGAGGGGAGTGGGATAAGGAGACTGATGGGAGTGGGATGAGGAGACTGAGGGGAGTGTGATAAGGAGAACGAGGGGAGTGGGATGAGGTGACTGTGGGGTGTGGGATGATGAGACTGATGGGAGTGGGAGGAGGAGACTGAGGGGAGTGGGATCAGGAGGCTGAGGGGAATGGAATGAGGAGACTGAGGGGAGTGTGATGAGGAGACCGAGGGGAGTGGGATGAGGTGACTGTGGGGTGTGGGCTGATGAGAATGATGGGAGTGGGAGGAGGAGACTGAGGGGAGCGTGATGAGGAGACTAAGGGGAGTGTGATGAGGAGACTAAGGGGAGTGGCATGAGGAGACTGTGTGGAGTGGGATGAGGAGACTGAGGGGAGTCGGATGAGGTGACTGTGGGGAGTGTGATGAGGAGACTGAAGGGAGTGATATGAGGAGACTGAGGGGAACTGGATGATTAGACAGAGGGGAGTGGGATGAGGAGACTAAGGGGAGTGGGATGAGGAGACACAGTTGAGTGGAATGTGGAGACTGTGGGGAATGGGATGAGAATATTTTGTGGAATGGTATGAGGAGACTAGGGGAGTGGGATGATGAGACTGAAGGGAGTCGGGCGCAGTGAGTGAGTGGGATTATGATTGGCTCCAGTACCAGCCTGATGACCTGTTCTGGTTTTCTCCACTCTACACTCTCCCATGTCTCTCTTCCTTTATTACAGATCCGGACATATCCAAAACACAGGAACCCGAGGAACAGTCGATTCGAGTATCCACTGACCGTTCATCCACTGTCCCAGTGGGGTCTGCAGTCTTAGGTATCTGTCTCGTTCGATCCGTTGTGTACAGTCTGTTCAACCGATGTGACTCCTGAAAAGCTTATCCTGTCTCTTATGAGTGAGTGGGTGTTGTGACTGAGGGTAGTGGGATGAGCAAACTGAGGGGAGTGGGATGTGGAGACTGAGGGGAGTGGGATTTGGAGACTGAGGGGATTGGGAGTAGGAGGCTGAGGGGAATGGAATGATCAGACTGAGGGGAGTGGGATGAGGAGACGGAGCGGAGTGGGATGAGGTGACTGTGGGGAGTGGGATGATGAGACTGTGTGGAGTGGTATGAGGAGACTGAGGGGAGCTGGATGAGGAGACTGAGGGGAGTGGGATGAGGAGACTGAGGGGAGCTGGATGTAGAGACAGAGGGGAATGGGATGAGGAGACTGAGGTGAGTGGAATGAGGAGACTGTGGGGAATGGGATGAGAATATTTTGTGGAATGGTATGAGGAATCTAAGGGGAGCTGGATGAAGAGACTGCAGGTATTCGGACGCAGTGAGTGAGTGGGATTGTGATTGCCTCCAGTTCCAGCCTGATGACCTGTTCTGGTTTTCTCCACTCTACACTCTCCCCTGTCGTTCTTCATTTATTACAGATCCGGAAACACTCACAGCACAGGAACCCGAGGAACAGTCGACTCGAGAATCCACTGACCGTTCATCCAGTATCCCAGTGGGGTCTGCAGTCTCAGGTATCTGTCTCGTTCGGTCCATTGTGTTCAGTCTGTTCACCCAATGTGACTCCTGAAAAGCTCATCCAGTCTCTTACTGAATGAGTGGGTGTTGTGACTGAGGGGAGCGGGATGAGGAGACTGAGGGGAGTGGGATGAGGAGACTGAGTGGAGTGGGATGTGGAGACTGAGGGGAGTGGGAGTAGGAGGCTGAGGGGAATGGAATGAGGAGACTGAGGGGAGTGGGATGAGGAGACTAAGGGGAGTGGCATGAGGAGACTGTGTGGAGTGGGATGAGGAGACTGAGGGGAGTGGGATGTGGAGACTGAGGGGAGTGGGATGTGGAGACTGAGGGGAGTGGGAGTAGGAGGCTGAGGGGAATGGAATGAGGATACTGAGGGGAGTGGGATGAGGAGACTAAGGGGAGTGGCATGAGGAGACTGTGTGGAGTGTGATGAGGAGACTGAGGGGAGTCGGATGAGGTGACTGTGGTGAGTGTTATGAGGAGACTGAGGGGAGTGTGATGAGGAGACTGAAGGGAGTGGTTTGAGGAGACTGAGGGGAGTGGGATGAGGAGACAGAGGGGAGTGGGATGAGGAGACTAAGGGGAGTGGGATGAGGAGACACAGTTGAGTGGAATGTGGAGACTGTGGGGAATGGGATGGGAATATTTTGTGGAATTGTATGAGGAGACTAGGGGAGTGGGATGATGAGACTGAAGGGAGTCGGGCGCAATGAGTGAGTGGAATTTTGATTGGCTCCAGTACCAGCCTGATGACCTGTTCTGGTTTTCTCCACTCTACACTCTCCCATGTCTCTCTTCCTTAATTGCAGATCCGGACATATCCAAAACACAGGAACCCGAGGAACAGTCGACTCGAGAATCCACTGACCGTTCATCCACTATCCCAGTGGGGTCTGCAGCCTCAGGTGTCTGTCTCGTTCGGTCCATTGTGTACAGTCTGTTCAACCATTGTGACTCCTGAAAAGATCATCCAGTCCCTTACTGAGTGAATGGGTGTTGTGACTGAGGGGAGCTGAATGAGGAGACTGAGCGGAGTGGGATGAGGAGACAGAGGGGAGTGGAATGATGAGACAGAGGGGAGTGGGAAGAGGAGACTGAGGGGAGCTGGATGAGGAGACTGAGGGAAGTGGGATGAGGAGACTGTGGGGAGTGGGATGTGGAGACTGAGGGGAGTGGGATGAGGAGACTGAGAGGAGTGGGACGAGGAGACTGAGGGGAGCTGAATGAGGAGACTGAGGGGAGTGGGATGAGGAGACTGAGGGGAGTGGGAAGAGGAGACTGTGTGGAGGGTTATGTGGAGACTGAGGGGAGTGTGACGAGGAGACTGAGGGGAGTGTGATGAGGAGACTGAGGGGAGTGGGAGGAGGAGACTGAGGGGAATGGAATGAGGAGACTGAGTGGAGTGGGAGGTGGAGAGTGAGGGGAGTGGGATAAGGAGACTGATGGGAGTGGGATGAGGAGACTGAGGGGAGTGTGATAAGGAGAACGAGGGGAGTGGGATGAGGTGACTGTGGGGTGTGGGATGATGAGACTGATGGGAGTGGGAGGAGGAGACTGAGGGGAGTGGGATCAGGAGGCTGAGGGGAATGGAATGAGGAGACTGAGGGGAGTGTGATGAGGAGACCGAGGGGAGTGGGATGAGGTGACTGTGGGGTGTGGGATGATGAGAATGATGGGAGTGGGAGGAGGAGACTGAGGGGAGCGTGATGAGGAGACTAAGGGGAGTGTGATGAGGAGACTAAGGGGAGTGGCATGAGGAGACTGTGTGGAGTGGGATGAGGAGACTGAGGGGAGTCGGATGAGGTGACTGTGGGGAGTGTTATGAGGAGACTGAGGGGAGTGTGATGAGGAGACTGAAGGGAGTGATATGAGGAGACTGAGGGGAACTGGATGATTAGACAGAGGGGAGTGGGATGAGGAGACAGAGGGGAGTGGGATGAGGAGACTAAGGGGAGTGGGATGAGGAGACACAGTTGAGTGGAATGTGGAGACTGTGGGGAATGGGATGAGGATATTTTGTGGAATGGTATGAGGAGACTAGGGGAGTGGGATGATGAGACTGAAGGGAGTCGGGCGCAGTTAATGAGTGGGATTATGATTGGCTCCAGTACCAGCCTGATGACCTGTTCTGGTTTTCTCCACTCTACACTCTCCCATGTCTCTCTTCCTTTATTACAGATCCGGACATATCCAAAACACAGGAACCCGAGGAACAGTCGACTCGAGTATCCACTGACCGTTCATCCACTGTCCCAGTGGGGTCTGCAGTCTTAGGTATCTGTCTCGTTCGGTCCGTTGTGTACAGTCTGTTCAACCGATGTGACTCCTGAAAAGCTCATCCAGTCTCTTATGAGTGAGTGGGTGTTGTGACTGAGGGTAGTGGGATGAGGAGACTGAGGGGAGTGGGATGAGGAGACTGTGGGGAGTGGGATGAGCAAACTGAGGGGAGTGGGATGTGGAGACTGAGGGGATTGGGATTTGGAGACTGAGGGGATTGGGTGTAGGAGGCTGAGGGGAATGGAATGATCAGACTGAGGGGAGTGGGATGAGGAGACGGAGCGGAGTGGGATGATGAGACTGTGTGGAGTGGTATGAGGAGACTGAGGGGAGCTGGATGAGGAGACTGAGGGGAGTGGGATGAGGAGACTGAGGGGAGTTGGATGTAGAGACAGAGGGGAATGTGATGAGGAGACTGAGGTGAGTGGAATGAGGAGACTGTGGGGAATGGGATGAGAATATTTTGTGGAATGGTATGAGGAATCTAAGGGGAGCTGGATGAAGACACTGCAGGTATTCGGACGCAGTGAGCGAGTGGGATTGTGATTGGCTCCAGTTCCAGCCTGATGACCTGTTCTGGTTTTCTCCACTCTACACTCTCCCCTGTCGTTCTTCATTTATTACAGATCCGGAAACACTCACAGCACAGGAACCCGAGGAACAGTCGACTCGAGAATCCACTGACCGTTCATCCAGTATCCCAGTGGGGTCTGCAGTCTCAGGTATCTGTCTCGTTCGGTCCATTGTGTTCAGTCTGTTCACCCAATGTGACTCCTGAAAAGCTCATCCAGTCTCTTACTGAATGAGTGGGTGTTGTGACTGAGGGGAGCGGGATGAGGAGACTGAGGGGAGTGGGATGAGGAGACTGAGGGGAGTGGGAGCAGGAGGCTGAGGGGAATGGAATGAGGAGACTCAGGGGAGTGGGATGAGGAGACCGAGGGGAGTGGGATGAGGAGACTGAGGAGAGTGGGATGACGAGACTGAGGGGAGTGGGATGAGGAGATCGAGGGGAGTGGGATGATGAGACTGTGGGGAGTGAGATGATGAGACTGATGGGAGTGGGATGAGTAGACTGTGGGGAATGGGATGAGAATATTTTGTGGAATGGAATGAGGAGACTAGGGCAGTGGGATGAGGAGACTGAGTGCAGTCGGACGCAGTGAGTGAGTGGGATTGTGATTGGCTCCAGTACCAGCCTGATGACCTGTTCTGGTTTCTCCACTCTACACTCTCCCCTGTCTCTCTTCCTTTATTACAGATCAGGAAACACTCACAGCACAGGAACCCGAGGAACAGTCGACTCGAGAATCCACTGACCGTTCATTCACTATCCCAGTGGGGTCTGCAGTCTCAGGTATCTGTCTCGTTCGGTCCATTTTGTACAGAATGTTCACCTAATGTGACTCCTGAAAAGGTCATCCAGTCTCTTACTGAGTGATTGGATTTCGTGACTGAGGGCAGCGGGATGAGGAGACTGAGGGGAGTGGCATGTGGATATTGAGGGAAGTGGGATGAGGATACTGAGGGGAGTGGGAACAGGAGACTCAAGGGTGTGGGATGAGGAGACTGAGGGGTGTGGAATGAGGAGACTGAAGGGAGTGTGGATGACGAGACTGAAGGGAATGGGATGAGTAGACGGAGGGGAGAGGGATGTTGAGACTGAGGGGAGTGGGATGAGGAGACTGAGGGGAGTGGAATGAGGAGATGGGGGGAGTGGGGTGAGGTGACTGAGGGTAATGGGATGAGGAGACTGAGGGGAGCTGGATGAGGGGACTTTGGGGAGCTGGATGAGGAGGCTGAGGGGGGTGGGATGATGAGACTGAAGGGAGTCGGACGCAGTGAGTGAGTGGGATTATGATTGGCTCCAGTACCAGCCTGATGACCTGTTCTGGTTTTCTCCACTCTGCACTCTCCCATGTCTCTCTTCCTTTATTACAGATCCGGCCATATCCAAAACAAAGGAACCCGAGGAACAGTCGACTCGAGAATCCACTGACCGTTCATTCACCATCCCAGTGGGGTCTGCAGTCTCAGGTATCTGTCTTGTTCGGTACATTGTGTACAGTCTGTTCACCCAATGTGACTCCTGAAAAGCTCATTCAGTCTCTTACTGAGTGAGTGGTTGTTGTGACTGAGGGTAGTGGGTTGAGGAGACTGTGTGGAGTGGGATGAGGAGACTGAAGGGAGTGGGATGTGGAGACTGAGGGGAGTGGGATGTGGAGACTGAGGGGAGTGGGAGTAGGAGGCTGAAGGGAATGGAATGAGGAGATTGAGGGGAGTGGGATGAGGAGACAGAGGGGAGTGGGATGAAGTGACTGTGGGGAGTGGGATGTGGAGACTGAGGGGTGTGGGAGTAGGAGACTGAGGTGAATGGAATGAGGAGACTGAGGGGAGTGGGATGAGGAGACTGAGGGGAGTTGGATGTAGAGACAGAGGGGAATGTGATGAGGAGACTGAGGTGAGTGGAATGAGGAGACTGTGGGGAATGGGATGAGAATATTTTGTGGAATGGTATGAGGAATCTAAGGGGAGCTGGATGAAGACACTGCAGGTATTCGGACGCAGTGAGTGAGTGGGATTGTGATTGGCTCCAGTTCCAGCCTGATGACCTGTTCTGGTTTTCTCCACTCTACACTCTCCCCTGTCGTTCTTCATTTATTACAGATCCGGAAACACTCACAGCACAGGAACCCGAGGAACAGTCGACTCGAGAATCCACTGACCGTTCATCCAGTATCCCAGTGGGGTCTGCAGTCTCAGGTATCTGTCTCGTTCGGTCCATTGTGTTCAGTCTGTTCACCCAATGTGACTCCTGAAAAGCTCATCCAGTCTCTTACTGAATGAGTGGGTGTTGTGACTGAGGGGAGCGGGATGAGGAGACTGAGGGGAGTGGGATGAGGAGACTGAGGGGAGTGGGAGCAGGAGGCTGAGGGGAATGGAATGAGGAGACTCAGGGGAGTGGGATGAGGAGACCGAGGGGAGTGGGATGAGGAGACTGAGGAGAGTGGGATGACGAGACTGAGGGGAGTGGGATGAGGAGATCGAGGGGAGTGGGATGATGTGACTGTGGGGAGTGAGATGATGAGACTGATGGGAGTGGGATGAGTAGACTGTGGGGAATGGGATGAGAATATTTTGTGGAATGGAATGAGGAGACTAGGGCAGTGGGATGAGGAGACTGAGTGCAGTCGGACGCAGTGAGTGAGTGGGATTGTGATTGGCTCCAGTACCAGCCTGATGACCTGTTCTGGTTTCTCCACTCTACACTCTCCCCTGTCTCTCTTCCTTTATTACAGATCAGGAAACACTCACAGCACAGGAACCCGAGGAACAGTCGACTCGAGAATCCACTGACCGTTCATTCACTATCCCAGTGGGGTCTGCAGTCTCAGGTATCTGTCTCGTTCGGTCCATTTTGTACAGAATGTTCACCTAATGTGACTCCTGAAAAGGTCATCCAGTCTCTTACTGAGTGATTGGATTTCGTGACTGAGGGCAGCAGGATGAGGAGACTGAGGGGAGTGGCATGTGGATATTGAGGGAAGTGGGATGAGGATACTGAGGAGAGTGGGAACAGGAGACTCAAGGGAGTGGGATGAGGAGACTGAGGGGTGTGGAATGAGGAGACTGAAGGGAGTGTGGATGACGAGACTGAAGGGAATGGGATGAGTAGACGGAGGGGAGAGGGATGTTGAGACTGAGGGGAGTGGGATGAGGAGACTGAGGGGAGTGGAATGAGGAGATGGGGGGAGTGGGGTGAGGTGACTGAGGGTAATGGGATGAGGAGACTGAGGGGAGCTGGATGAGGGGACTTTGGGGAGCTGGATGAGGAGACTGAGGGGGGTGGGATGATGAGACTGAAGGGAGTCGGACGCAGTGAGTGAGTGGGATTATGATTGGCTCCAGTACCAGCCTGATGACCTGTTCTGGTTTTCTCCACTCTGCACTCTCCCATGTCTCTCTTCCTTTATTACAGATCCGGCCATATCCAAAACAAAGGAACCCGAGGAACAGTCGACTCGAGAATCCACTGACCGTTCATTCACCATCCCAGTGGGGTCTGCAGTCTCAGGTATCTGTCTTGTTCGGTCCATTGTGTACAGACTGTTCACCCAATGTGACTCCTGAAAAGCTCATTCAGTCTCTTACTGAGTGAGTGGTTGTTGTGACTGAGGGTAGTGGGTTGAGGAGACTGTGTGGAGTGGGATGAGGAGACTGAAGGGAGTGGGATGTGGAGACTGAGGGGAGTGGGATGTGGAGACTGAGGGGAGTGGGAGTAGGAGGCTGAAGGGAATGGAATGAGGAGATTGAGGGGAGTGGGATGAGGAGACAGAGGGGAGTGGGATGAAGTGACTGTGGGGAGTGGGATGTGGAGACTGAGGGGTGTGGGAGTAGGAGACTGAGGTGAATGGAATGAGGATACTGAGGGGAGTGGGATGAGGAGACGGAGCGGAGTGGAATGAGGAGACTGAGGGGAGTGAGAGGAGGAGATGAGGGGAGCTGGATGAGGAGGCTGAGGGGAGTGGGAAGAGGAGACTGTGTGGAGTGGGAAGAGGAGACTGAGGGGAGTGAGAGGAGGAGACTGAGGGGAGTGGAATGAGGAGACTGAGGGGGTGGGATGAGGCGACTGAGTGGAGTGGTATGAGGAGACGGTGGAGAGTGGGATGAGCAGACTGAGGGGGTGGGATGAGCAGACTGAGGGGATTGGGATGAGGAGACTGAGGGGTGTGGGAGTAGGAGGCTGAGGGGAATGGAATGAGGAGACTGAGGGGAGTGGGATGAGGAGACTAAGGGGAGTGGCATGAGGAGACTGTGTGGAGTGGGATGAGGAGACTGAGGGGAGTCGGATGAGGTGACTGTGGTGAGTGTTATGAGGAGACTGAGGGGAGTGTGATGAGGAGACTGAAGGGAGTGGGATGAGGAGACAGAGTGGAGTGGGATGAGGAGACTAAGGGGAGTGGGATGAGGAGACACAGTTGAGTGGAATGTGGAGACTGTGGGGAATGGGATGGGAATATTTTGTGGAATTGTATGAGGAGACTAGGGGAGTGGGATGATGAGACTGAAGGGAGTCGGGCGCAATGAGTGTGTGGGATTTTGATTGGCTCCAGTACCAGCCTGATGACCTGTTCTGGTTTTCTCCACTCTACACTTTCCCATGTCTCTCTTCCTTAATTGCAGATCCGGACATATCCAAAACACAGGAACCCGAGGAACAGTCGACTCGAGAATCCACTGACCGTTCATCCACTATCCCAGTGGGGTCTGCAGCCTCAGGTGTCTGTCTCGTTCGGTCCATTGTGTACAGTCTGTTCAACCATTGTGACTCCTGAAAAGATCATCCAGTCCCTTACTGAGTGAATGGGTGTTGTGACTGAGGGGAGCTGAATGAGGAGACTGAGCGGAGTGGGATGAGGAGACAGAGGGGAGTGGAATGATGAGACAGAGGGGAGTGGGAAGAGGAGACTGAGGGGAGCTGGATGAGGAGACTGAGGGAAGTGGGATGAGGAGACTGTGGGGAGTGGGATGTGGAGACTGAGGGGAGTGGGATGAGGAGACTGAGGGGAGTGGGACGAGGAGACTGAGGGGAGCTGAATGAGGAGACTGAGGGGAGTGGGATGAGGAGACTGAGGGGAGTGGGAAGAGGAGACTGTGTGGAGGGTTATGAGGAGACTGAGGGGAGTGTGACGAGGAGACTGAGGGGAGTGTGATGAGGAGACTGAGGGGAGTGGGAGGAGGAGACTGAGGGGAATGGAATGAGGAGACTGAGTGGAGTGGGAGGTGGAGAGTGAGGGGAGTGGGATAAGGAGACTGATGGGAGTGGGATGAGGAGACTGAGGGGAGTGTGATAAGGAGAACGAGGGGAGTGGGATGAGGTGACTGTGGGGTGTGGGATGATGAGACTGATGGGAGTGGGAGGAGGAGACTGAGGGGAGTGGGATCAGGAGGCTGAGGGGAATGGAATGAGGAGACTGAGGGGAGTGTGATGAGGAGACCGAGGGGAGTGGGATGAGGTGACTGTGGGGTGTGGGATGATGGGAGTGGGAGGAGGAGACTGAGGGGAGCGTGATGAGGAGACTAAGGGGAGTGTGATGAGGAGACTGAGGGGAGTGGCATGAGGAGACTGTGTGGAGTGGGATGAGGAGACTGAGGGGAGTCGGATGAGGTGACTGTGGGGAGTGTGATGAGGAGACTGAAGGGAGTGATATGAGGAGACTGAGGGGAACTGGATGATTAGACAGAGGGGAGTGGGATGAGGAGACAGAGGGGAGTGGGATGAGGAGACTAAGGGGAGTGGGATGAGGAGACACAGTTGAGTGGAATGTGGAGACTGTGGGGAATGGGATGAGAATATTTTGTGGAATGGTATGAGGAGACTAGGGGAGTGGGATGATGAGACTGAAGGGAGTCGGGCGCAGTTAATGAGTGGGATTATGATTGGCTCCAGTACCAGCCTGATGACCTGTTCTGGTTTTCTCCACTCTACACTCTCCCATGTCTCTCTTCCTTTATTACAGATCCGGACATATCCAAAACACAGGAACCCGAGGAACAGTCGACTCGAGTATCCACTGACCGTTCATCCACTGTCCCAGTGGGGTCTGCAGTCTTAGGTATCTGTCTCGTTCGGTCCGTTGTGTACAGTCTGTTCAACCGATGTGACTCCTGAAAAGCTCATCCAGTCTCTTATGAGTGAGTGGGTGTTGTGACTGAGGGTAGTGGGATGAGGAGACTGAGGGGAGTGGGATGAGGAGACTGTGGGGAGTGGGATGAGCAAACTGAGGGGAGTGGGATGTGGAGACTGAGGGGAGTGGGATGTGGAGACTGAGTGGAGTGTGATTTGGAGACTGAGGGGAGTGGGAGCAGGAGGCTGAGGGGAGTTGGATGAGGAGACTGAGCGGAGTGGGATGTGGAGATCGAGGGGAGTGGGATGAGGAGACCGAGGGGAGTGGGATGAGGTGAATCTGGGGAGTGGGATGATGAGACTGATGGGCGTGGGAGGAGGAGACTGAGGGGAGAGGGAAGAGGAGACTGTGTGGAGTGGGATGAGGAGACTGAGGGGAGCTGGATGAGGAGACTGAGGGGAGTGGGATGAGGAGACAGAGGTGAGTGGAATGAGGAGACTGTGGGGAATGGGATGAGCATATTTTGTGGAATGGAATGAGGAGACTAAAGGGAGTCGGACGCAGTGAGTGAGTGGGATTGTGATTGGCTCCAGTTCCAGCCTGATTACCTGTTCTGGTTTTCTCCACTCTGCACTGTCCCATGTCTCTCTTCCTTTATTACAGAGCCGGAAACATCCACAACACAGGAACCCGAGGAACAGTCGACTCGAGAATCCACTGAGCGTCCATCCACTATCCCAGTGGTGTCTGCAGTCTCAGGTATCTGTCTCGTTCGGTCCATTGAGTACAGTCTGTTCACCCAATGTGACTCCTGAAAAGCTCATCCAGTCTCTTACTGAGTGAGTGGATGTTGTGACTGAGGGGAGCGGGATGAGGAGACTGAGGGGAGTGGGATGTGGTTACTGAGAGGAGTGGTATCAGGAGACTGTGTGGAGTGGGAAAAGGAGACTGAGGGGAGCGGGATGAGGAGACAGAGGGGAGTGGGATGAGGAGACTGAGGGGAGTGGGATGAGGAGACTGAGGGAAGTGAGATGAGGCGACTGAGGGGAGTGGGAAATGGAGACTGAAGGAAACGGGATGAGAAGACTGAAGGGAGTGGGATGAGGAGACTGAGTGGAGAGGGATGTGGATACTGAGGGAAGTGGGATGTAGATACTGAGGGAAGTGGGATGAGGAGACTGAGGGGAGTGGGAATAGGAGACTGAACGGAATGGGATGAGGAGACTGAGGGGAGTGGGATGAGGATACTGAGGGGAGTGGGATGAGGATACTGAGGGGAGTGGGAAATGGAGACTGGGTGTATTGGGATGAGGAGACTGAGGGGACAGGGATGAGGAGACTGAGGGGAGTGCGATGAGGAGACTGAGGGCAGTGGGAAAAGGAGACTGAAGGGAGTGGGATGAGGAGACTGAGGGTTGTGGAATGAGGAGACTGAAGGGAGTGGGATGAGGAGACTGAGGGGAGTGGGATGAGGAGACTGAGGGGAGTGGTATGAGGAGACCGAGGGGAGTGGGATGAGGAGACTGAGGGGAGTGGTATGAGGAGACCGAGGGGAGTGGGATGAGGAGACTGAGGGGAGTGGTATGAGGAGACCGAGGGGAGTGGGATGAGGAGACTGAAGGGAGTGGGATGAGGAGACCGAGGGGAGTGGGATGAGGAGACTGAGGGGAGTGGTATGAGGAGACCGAGGGGAGTGGGATGAGGAGACTGAAGGGAGTGGGATGAGGAGACTGAGGGGAGTGGGATGAGGAGACTTAGGGGCGTGGGATGAGGAGACTGAGGGGAGTGGGATGAGGAGACTGAAGGGAGTGGGATGAGGTGACTGAGGGGAATGGGATGAGGAGACTTAGGGGCGCGGGATGAGGAGACTGAGGGGAGTGGGATGAGGAGACTGAAGGGAGTGGGATGAGGTGACTGAGGGGAATGGGATGAGGAGACTGAGGGGAGCTGGATGAGCAGACTTAGCGGAGCTGGAAGAGGAGACATATAAACATAGAAAATAGTTGCAGGAGTATACCATTCGGTCCTTCGTGCCTGCACCGCCATTCAATGCGTTCATGACTGAACATGCTACCTCAGTACCCCATTCCTGCTTTCACGCCATATCCCTTGATCCCCCTAGTTGTAAGTGTTATATCTAACTCCCTTTTGAATATATTTAGCGAACTGGCCTCAACAACCTTCTGTGGAAGAGAATTCCATAGATTCACCACTCTCTGGGTGAAGAATTTCCTCCTCAGCTCAGCCTTAAATGGCTTCCCCATAATCCTTAGACTGTGACCCCTGGTTCTAGTTTTCCCTAACATTGGGAACATTCTGCCCACATCTAATTTGTCTAAACCAGTCAGGATTTTAAATGTCTCTATAAGATCCCCCCTCATTCTTCTGAACTCCAGAGGATACAAGTTCAGTTGACCCATCTTTCTTGATATGTCAGTCCGGCCATCCCAGGAATCAATCTAGTGAACCTTCGCTGCACTCCCTCAATAGCAAGAATGTCCTTCCTTAAGTTAGGAGACCAAAACTGCGCACAATACTCCAGGTGTGGCCTCACCAAGGCCCTGTACAACTGCAGCATCACCTCCCTACTCCAGTACTCAAATCCCCTTACTATGAAGGCCATCATTCCGTTTGCTTTCTTGACTGCCTGCTGCACTTGCATTCCCACCTTCAGTGACTGATGTACCATGACGCCCAGGTCTCGTTGCACCTCCCCTTTCCCTAATCTGCCACCATTCAGGTAATAGTCCGCCTCTCTATTTTTACCACCAAAGTGGAGAACCTCACATTTATCCACATTGTACTTCATCTGCCATACATTTGCCCATTCACCCAACCTGTCCAAGTCACTCTGTAGCCTCCTAGCATCCTCCTCATTGTTCACACTGCCTCCCAATTTAGTGTCATCCGCAAATTTGGAGATGTTACATTTAATCCATTCGTCCAAATCATTAATATATAATGTAAACAACTGGGGTCCCAGCACCGAACCCTGCGGTACCCCGCTGGGCACTGCCTGCCATTCTGAAAAGTACCCATTTACTCCTACTCTTTGTTTCCTGTGTGCCAATCAGTTCTCAATCCACGTCAACACATTACCCCCAATCCCATGTGCTTTAACTTTGATCACCAATCTCTTGTGTGGGACATGGTCGAAGGCCTTCTGAAAGTCCAAATACACCACATCTACTGGTTCCCCCCCGTCCACCCTATTGGAAACATCCTCAAAAAATTCCTGAGACTGAGGGGTGTGGGATGAGGAGAATGTGGGGAATGGGATGAGGAGACTGTGTGAAGTGGGATGAGGAGATTAAGGGGAGTGGGACACGGTTCCTGAGGGAAGTGGGATGCAGTTCCTGAGGGGAGTGGGACACAGTTCCTTTTGGGGAGTGGGACACAGTTCCTGAGGGGAGTGGACACAGTTCCTGAGGGGAGTCGGACGCAGTGACTGAGTGGGATTGTGATTGGCTTCAGCTCCAGCCTGATGACCTGTTCTGCTTTTGTCCACTCTGCACTCTCCCATGTCTCTCTTCCTTTATTACAGATCCGGTTACACCAACATCACAGGAACCCGAGGAACAGTCGACTCGAGGATCTACTGACCGTTCATCCACTATCCCAGTGGGGTCTGCAGTCTCAGGTATCTGACTCGTTCGGTCCATTGTGTACAGTCTGTTCACCCAATGTGACTCCTGAAAAGATCATCCAGTCTCTTACTGAGTGAGTGGGTGTTGTGACTGAGGGCAGCGGGATGAGGAGACTGAAGGGAGTGGGATGAGGAGACTGAGGGTAGTGGGATGAGGAGACTGAGGGAAGTGGGATGAGGAGACTGAGGGGAGTGGGATGAGGAGACTGAGTGGAGTGGGAAGTGGATATTGAGGGAAGTGGGATGAGGAGACTGAGTGGAGTGGGAAAAGGAGACTGAAGGGAGTGGGATGAGGAGACTGAGTGAAGTGGGATGAGGAGCCTTTGGGGAGTGGGATGAGGAGACTGAAGGGAGTGGGATGACGAGACTGAGGGGAGTTGGATGAGGAAACTGAGGGGAGTGGGATGAGGAGATTGAGGGGAATGGGATGTGGAGACTGAGGGGAGTGGGATGAGGAGACTGAGGGGAGTGGGATGAGGAGACTGAGGGGAGCTGGATGAGGAAACTGAGGGGAGTGGGATGAGGAGACTGAGGGGAGTGGGATGAGGAGACTGAGGGGAGTGGGATGAGGAGACTGAGGGGAGTGGGATGAGGACACTGAGGGGAGTGGGATGAGGAGACTGAGGGGAGTGGGATGAGGAGACTGAGGGGAGTGGTAAGTGGATATTGAGGGAAGTGGGATGTGGAGACTGAGGGGAGTGGGATGAGGAGACTAAGGGCAATGGGATGAGGAGACTGAGTGCTTTGGGATGTGGGGACTAAGGCAAGTGGGATGAGGTGACTGAGGGGAGTTGGATGAGGAGACAGAAGGGATTGGGATGAGGAGACTGAGGGGAGTGGGTTGAGGAGACTGAGGGGAGTGGGATGAGGAGACTGAGGGAAGTGGGATGAGGAGACTGTGTGGAGTGGGATGAGGAGACTGAGGGAGTGGGATGAGGAGACTGTGTGGAATGGGATGAGGAGACTGAGGGGAGTGGGATGAGGAGAATGATGGGACTGGGATGAGGAGACTGATGGGAGTGGGACGAGGAGCCTGAGGGTAGTGCAATGAGGAGACTGAGGGGAGTGGGATGAGGAGACTGAGGGTAGTGGAATGAGAAGACTGAGGGGAGTGGGATGAGGAGACTGAGGGTAGTGGAATGAGGAAACTGAGGGGAGTGGGATGAGGTGACTGAGGGTAGTGGAATGATGAAACTGAGGGGAGTGGGATGAGGAGACTGAGGGGAGGGGGATAAGGAGACAGAGGGGAGTGGGACGAGGAGCCTCAGGGTAGTGGGATGAGGAGACTGAGGGGAGTGGGATGAGGAGATTGATGGGAGTGGGTTGCGGAGAAAGAGGGAAGTGAGATGAGGAGACTGAGGGGAGTGGAATGAGGAGACTGAGTGTAGTGGGATGAGGAGACCGAAGGGAGTGGGATGCGTAGACTGAGGCGAGTGGGATGAGGAGACTGAGGGGAGTGGGATGAGACTGTGGGGAGTGGGATGAGGAGACTGAGGGTAGTGGGATGAGGAGACTGAGGGGAGTGTGATGAGGAGACTGAGGGGAGTGGGATGAGGAGACTGAGGGGAGTGGTAGGAGGAGACTGAGGGGAGTGGGATGAAGAGACTGAGGAGAGTGGGAGGAGGAGACTGAGGGGAGTGGGATGAGGAGACTGAGGGGAGTGGGAGGAGGAGAGTGAGTGGAGTGGGGGGAGGAGAGTGAGGGGAGTGGGATGAGGAGACTGAGGGGAGCTGGATGAGGAGACTTAGTGGAGCTGGATGAGGAGACTGAGGGGAGTGGATTGAGGTGGCTGAGGGGAGTGGGATGAGGAGGCTGAGGGGAGTGGGATGAGGAGACTGAGGGGATTGGGATGAGGAGACTTAGGGGAGTGGGATGAGGAGACTGAGGGGAGTGGGATGAGGTGACTGAGTGGAGTGGGATGAGGAGACTGAGGGGAGTGGGACGAGGAGACTGAGGGGAGCTGGATGAGGAGACTGGGGGAATGGGATGAGAACACTTTGTGGAGTGTTATGAGGAGATTAAGGGGAGTGTGATGAGGAGACTGAGGGGAGAGGGATGAGGAGCCTGAGGGGAGTGGACTGAGGAAACTAAGGAGAGTGGGATGAGGAGACAGAGGTGAGTGGAATGTGGAGACTGTGGGGAATGGGATGACAATATTTTGTGGAATGATATGAGGAGACTAGGGGGAGTGTGATGAGGAGACTGAAGGGAGTGGATGCAGTGAGTGAGTGGGATTGTGATTGGCTCCAGTACCAGCCTAATGTCCTGTTCTGGTTTTCTCCACTCTACACTCCCATGTCTCTCTTACTTTATTACAGATCCGGACATATCCAGAACACAGGAACCCGAGGAGCAGTCGACTCGAGAATCCAGTGATCGTTCATTCACTATCCCAGTGGGGTCTGCAGTCTCAGGTATCTGTCTCATTCGGTCCATTGAGTACAGTCTGTTCAACCAATGTGACTCCTGAAAAGCTCATCCAGTCTCTTACTGAGTGAGTGGGTGTTGTGACTGAGGGGAGCGGGATGAGGAGACTGAAGGGAGTGGGATGAGGAGACTGAGTGGAGAGGGATGTGGATACTGAGGGAAGTGGGATGTGGATACTGAGGGAAGTGGGATGAGGAGACTGAGGGGAGTGGGAAAAGGAGACAGAACGGAATGGGATGAGGAGACTGAGGGGAGTGGGATGAGGAGACTGAGGGGAGTGGGATGAGGAGACTGAGGGGAGCGGGAAAAGGAGACTGAGTGTATTGGGATGAGGAGACTGAGGGGACTGGGATGAGGAGACTGAGGGGAGTGCGATGAGGAGACTGAGGGGAATGGGAAAAGGAGACTGAAGGGATTGGGATGAGGAGACCGAGTGGAGTGGGATGAGGAGACAGAGGGGAGTGGGATGAGGAGACAGAGGGGAGTGGGAAAATGAGACTGAAGGGAGTGGGACAATGAGACTGAGTGGAGTGGGATGAGGAGACCGAGGGGAGTGGGATGAGGAGACTGAGGGGAGTGGGAAAAGGAGACTGAGGGGAGTGGAATGAGGAGACTGAAGGGAGTGTGGATGACGAGACTGAAGGGAGTGGGATGAGGAGACTGAAGGGAGTGGGATGAGAAAACTGAGGGGAGTGTGATGTGCAGACTGAGGGGAGTGGGATGAGGAGACTTAGGGGAGTGGGATGAGGAGACTGAGGGGAGTGGGATGAGGAAACTGAGGGGAGCTGGATGAGGAGACTGAAGGGAGTGGGATGACGAGACTGAGGGGAGTGGGATGAGGAGATGGGGGTAGTGGGATGAAGTGACTGAGGGGAATGGGATGAGGAGACTGAGGGGAGCTGGATGAGGAGACTTAGTGGAGCTGGATGAGGAGACTGAGGGGAGTGGGATGAGGAGACTGTGGGGAACGGGATGGGAATACGTTGTGGAGTGGGATGAGGAGATTAAGGGGAGTGGGACACGGTTCCTGAGGGGTGTGGGATGCAGTTCCTGAGGGGAGTGGGACACAGTTCATTTAGGGAGTGGGACGCAGCTCCTGATTGGAGTGGGACACAGTTCCTTTCGGGAGTGGGACACAGTTCCTTTAGGGAGTGGGACGTAGTTCCTGAGGGGAGTGGGACACCGTTCCTGAGGGGAGTGGGACACAGTTCCTTCAGGGAGTGGGACGCAGTTCGTGAGTGGGATTGAGATTGGCTTCAGTTCCAGCCTGATGACCTGTTCTGGTTTTCTCCACTCTGCACTCTCCCATGTCTCTCTTCCTTTATTAAAGATCCGGAAACACCCACAACACAGGAACCCGAGGAACAGTCGACTCGAGCATCCACTGACCGTTCATCCACTATCCCAGTGTGGTCTGCAGTCTCAGGTATCTG
>JASTWF010000330.1:460146-484811 GCA_030390025.1 Squalus acanthias | reverse complement strand
TCCCCTCAGTCTCCTCATCCAGCTCCCCTAAGTCTCCTCATCCAGCTCCCCTCAGTCTCCTCATCCCATTCCCCTCAGTCACCTCATCCCACTCCCCCCATCTCCTCATCCCACTCCTCTCAGTCTCGTCATCTCACTCCCTTCAGCCTCCTCATCCATTCCCTTCAGTCTCGTCATCCACACTCCCTTCAGTCTCCTCATTCCACTCCCCACAGTCTCCTTTTAAGAACATAAGAACATAAGAAATAGGAGCAGGAGTAGGCCAATCGGCCCCTCGAGCCTGCTCCGCCATTCAATAAGATCATGGCTGATCTGATCCTTACCGCCAATCTACTATCTATCACAGAACCATCTCCTGCATCTAACAGAATTGCACACACGAAATAGGAGCAGAATCAGGCTACACGGTCCCTGGGTCCGCTCCACTACCCACAGGGCCATGACCGATCCGAACCTAGACTCATGACCAAATTCCTGCCCGCTCCCCGTAACCCTTAATGCCCTTTACTTCTAGGAAACTGTCTATTTCTGTTTTAAATTTATTTAATGATGTAGCTTCTACAGCTTTTTGTGGCAGCATATTCCATGGACCTACCACCCTCTGAGTGAAGTAGTTCCTCCTCATCTCAGTTTTGAAAGAGCAGCCCCTTATTCTAAGACTATGTCCCCTAGTTCTAGTCTCACCCGTCATCGGGAACATCCTCCCCGCATCCACCCGATCCAACCCCTTCACAATCTTATATGTTTCAATAAGATCGCCTCTCATTCTTCTGAACTCCAATGAGTAGAGTCCCAATCTACCCAACCTCTCCTCATATGACCACCCCCTCATCCCCGGGATTAACCGAGTGAACCTTTTTAGCACTGCCTCGAGAGCAAGGATGTCTTTGCTTAAGTAAGGACACCAAAACTGTATGCAGTATTCCAGGTGCAGTCTCACCAATACCTTGTACAACTGAAGCAATACCTCCCTATTTTTATATTCTATCCCCCTAGCAATGAATGCCAACATTCCATTTGCCTTCTTAATCACTTGCTGCACCTGCATACTAACCTTTTGAGTTTCGTGCACCAGGACCCCCAGATCCCTTTGCACTTCAGTACTCTCCAGTTTCTTGCCATTAAGATAATAAATTGCTCTAGGATTTTTCCTGCCAAAGTGCATCACCTCACACTTTCCAGTGTTGTATTCCATCTGCCAAATCTCTGCCCACTTACTTAGCCTGTCTATGTCCCCTTGCAGGTTTTTTATGTCCTCCTCACTCACTACTTTCCCTCCCATCTTTGTATCATCTGCAAATTTTGATATGTTACACTTGGTCCCTTCCTCCAAATCGTTAATATAGATTGTAAAGAGTTGGGGACCCAGCACTGACCCCTGTGGAACACCACTAGTTACTGATTGCCAGTTTGAGAATGAACCATTTATCCCAACTCTTTGCTTTCTGTTAGATAGCCAATCCTCTATCCATGCCAGAATATTACCCCCAATCCCGTGATTTTTTACCTTAAGCAATAATCTTTTGTGTGGCACCTTGTCAAATGCCTTTTGAAAGTCTAAATACACTACGTCCACTGGTTCCCCTTTATCCACTCTATATGTTACTTCCTCAAAGAACTCCAGCAAATTTGTCAAACATGACTTCCCCTTCGTAAAACCATGCTGACTTTGTCCTATTAAATTATGATTATCCAAATGTCCTGCTACTGTTTCCTTAATAATGGACTCCAAAATTTTACCTACCACAGATGTTAGGCTAACCGGCCTATAGTTACCAGCCTTCTGTCTACTGCCCTTTTTAAATAAGGGTGTTACATTAGCAGTTTTCCAGGCTGCCGGGGCCTTAGCGGAATCCAGGGAGTTTTGAAAATTATTACCAATGCATCTACAATCCCTACCGCCATTTCCTTCAAGACTCTAGGATGTAAGCCATCAGGTCCAGGTGATTTATCCGCCTTGAGTCCCATTATTTTACCGAGTACCACTTCCTTAGTGATTTTGATCGTGTTTAGCTCCTCTCCCCCTATAGCCCCCTGTTTGTCCAGTGTTGGGATATTCTTAGTGTCCTCTACTGTAAAGACTGATACAAAATATTCATTCAGTGTTTTTGCCATCTCCATATTTCCCACCATTAATTTCCCGGTCTCATCCTCTAAGGGACCAACATTTACTTTAGCCACCCTTTTTCTTTTTATATAACTATAAAAACTCTTACTATCTGTTTTTATATTTTTTGCTAATTTACTTTCATAATCTATCTTCCCTTTCTTAATCAATCTTTTTGTTATTTTTTGCTGCCTTTTAAAGTTTTCCCAATCCTCTGTCCTCCCACTAGATTTCGCTACCTTATATGCCCTTGTTTTTAGTCGAATACTATCCTTAATTTCTTTACTTAGCCACGGATGACTGTCCTTTCTTTTACACCCTTTTCTTTTCAGTGGAATATATATTTTTTGGAAGTTGTAAAATAACTCCTTGAATGTACACCACTGATCATGTGTCGTCTTACCCTTTAATCTATTTTCCCAATCCACTCTACTCAATTCCGCTCGCATACCTTCATAGTCTCCTTTATTCAAGCTTAGCACGCTTGTTTGAGATCCAACCTTCTCACCCTCTAATTGAATATGGAATTCAACCATGTTATGGTCACTCATTCCAAGGGGATCCTTTACTAGGAAATTTTTAATTAATCCTGTCTCGTTACACAGGACCAGATCTAAGGTTGCTTGCCCCCTGGTCGGTTCAGTTACATACTGCTCAAGAAACCCATCCTTAATACATTCAATGAACTCATCCTCAAGGCAGCCCTGCCCCATTTGATTTGTCCAATTAATATGATAGTTAAAATCCCCCATAATTATAGATGTTCCCTTATTACATGCCTCAACTATTTCCTGATTGATACTCCGTCCAACAGAGTTGCAACTGTTCGGAGGCCTATAGACTACGCCCACTAGTGTTTATTCCCCCTTATTATTCCTTATCTCCACCCAAACTGTTTCATTATCATGATTTTTTGACCCAATATCATTACTCTGTATTACAGTGATTCCTTCCTTTATTAACATAGCCACCCCACCTCCCCTTCCTTCCTGCCTGTCCTTCCTGATCGGTAAATAACCTGGTATGTTTAATTCCCAGGCATTGTCACCCTGCAGCCATGTTTCTGTAATGGCCACAATATCATAACCATATGTAGTTATTTGTGCCATTAACTCGTCTATTTTGTTACGAATGCTACGTGCATTCAGATAGAGAACGTTCAAATATGCTTTGGGGCACTTAGTTCCTGCTTTTTCACTTTTTACCACTTTACCTTTTACTCCACACACTCTGTCCCTTCCTGCCACGCTCTGATTTGTGATTCCCCTACTGCTACCTATGTCTATGACCCTCTCTGTTGTCATTTTTATTTTTTGCTCTCTTGAAACCTCCCCCCCACTAATTAGTTTAAAGCCCTCTCCACAGCCCTAGTTGTTCGATTCGCCAGGACACTAGTCCCAGCACTGGCCAAGTGAAGTCCGTCCCAACGGAACAGCTCTCTCCTGCCCCAGTACTGGTGCCAGTGTCCCAAGAAGCAAAACCCATTTTTCCCACACCAGTCTTTGAGCCACGCATTCAACTCCCTGATTTTATTTACCCTAGCCAAATTTGCTCGTGGCTCAGGTAGTAATCCAGAGATTATTACCCTCGAGGTTCTGCTTTTTAATTTGGCCCCTAGCTGCTCAAACTCCCTCAGCAGAACCTCTTTCCTTGTCCTATCTATGTCATTGGTACCAACATGGACCACGACAACTGGATCCTCCCCCTCCCACTCCAAGTTTCTCTACAGCCCAGAGGAGATGTCCTTAACCCTGGCACCGGGCAGGCAACACAGCCTTCGGGACTCTCGCTCTTGGCTGCAAAGAACCCTATCTATCCCCCTAATGATACTATCCCCTACCACTACAACATTTCTTTTTACTCCCCCCACTTGAATGGCCCCCCTTACCACGGTGCTGTGGTCAGGTTGCTCATCCTCCCTGCAGTCCCCGCTCCTATTCACACAGGGAGTAAGAGCCTCGAACCTGTTGGACAAGAGCAAGGGCTACGGCTCCTCCAACACTACCTCCTGGATCCCTGTACCTGCCTCACTCGTAGTCACACCTTCCTGTCCCTGACCACGGGCTACTTCTGAATTAGTTACTCTAATTGGTCAACAGTCTGTACAGAATGTACCGGACAAGACAGATACCTGAGACTGCAGACCCCACTGGGATAGTGGATGAACGGTTAGTGGATTCTCGAGTCGACCGTTCCTCGGGTTCCTGTGTTTTGGATATGTCCGGATCTGTAATAAAGGAAGAGAGACATGGGAGAGTGTAGAGTGGAGAAAACCAGAACAGGTCATCAGGCTGGTACTGGAGCCAATCACAATCCCACTCACTCACTGTGTCCGGCTCACCTCAGGAACTGCGTCCCACTCCCCTTAGTCTCCTCATAACATTCCACAAAATATTCTCATCCCATTCCCCACAGTCTCCACATTCCACTCACCTCATTCTCCTCATCCCACTCCCATTAGTCTCCTCATCCAGCTCCCCTCAGTCTCCACATCCCACTCCCCTCAGTCTCCTCAGCCCACTCCCCTCAGTCTCCTTATCTCACTCCCCTCAGTCGCCACATCCCATTCCCCTCAGTCTCCTCATCACTCTCCCCTCAGTCTCATCATCTCACTCCCCTCAATCACCTCCTCCCACCCTCCTCAGTCTCCTATTCCCGCTCCCCTCAGTCACAATATCCACTCACTCAGTAAGAGACTGGATGAGCTTTTCAGGAGTCACATTGGGTGAACAGACTGCACACAATGGACCGAACAAGACAGATACCTGAGACTGCAGACCCCACTGGGATAGTGGATGAACGGTCAGTGGATTCTCGACTCGATGTTTCCTCGGGTTCCTGTGTTGTGGATGTGTCCGGATCTGTAATAAAGGAAGAGAGACATGGGAGAGTGCACGGTGGAGAAAACTACAACAGGTCATCAGGCTGGTACTGGAGCCAATCACAATCCCACTCACTCACTGCGTCCCACTCACCTCAGGAACTGCGTCCCACTCCCCTCAGGAACTGCGTCCCAATCCCCTCAGGAACTGCTTCCCACTCTTCTCAGGAACTGCATCCCACTCCCCTCAGGAACTTTATCCCACTCCACTCAGTCGCCTGAACCCACTCCCCTCAGTCTCCTCATCCAACACCCCACAGTCTCCTCATCCCACTCCCCTCAGTCTCCTCATCCTACTCCCCTCAGTCTCCACATCCCATTACCCTCACTCTCCTCATCTGACACCCCTCAGTCCCCTCATCCCACTCCCATCAGTCTCCTCATACCAGACCCTCAGTCTCCTCATCCCATTCACCTCAGTCTCCACATCCCACTCCCCTCATTCTCTTCATCCCACGCCCCTGGTTCTCCTCATCCCACTCCCCTCAGTCTCCTCATCCCACTTCCCTCAGTCTCCTCATCCCAATCCCCTCAGTCTCATCATCCCACTCCCCTCAGTCTCCTCTTCCAACTCCCCTCTGTCTCCACATCTCACTCCCCTCAGTCTCCTTTTCACACTCCCCTCAGTCGCTCATCCCTCTCCCCTTAGCTTCCTCATCACACTCCCCTCAGTCTCCTCATCCCATTCCCCTCAGCCTCCACATCCCATTCCACTCACTCTCCTCATCCCATTCCCCTAGTCTTCTCATCCCACTCCCTTCAGTCTCGTCATCCCACTCCCTTCAGTCTCCTCATCCCACACACCTCAGTTTCCTCATCCCACTCCATTCAGTCTCCTTTTCCCACTCCCCTCAGCCTCCTCATCCCACTTCCCTCAGTATCCAGATGCCACTCCCCTCAGTCTTCTCATCCCGCTCCCCTCAGTCACAACACCCACTCACTCAGTAAGAGAGTGGATGAGCTTTTCAGGAGCCACATTGGGACAACAGTCTGTACAGAATGTACCGGACAAGACAGATACCTGAGAATGCAGACCCCACTGGGATAGTGGATGAACGGTTAGTGGATTCTCGAGTCGACTGTTCCTCGGGTTCCTGTGTTTTGGATATGTCCGGATCTATAATAAAGGCAGAGAGATATGGGAGAGTGTAGAGTGGAGAAAACCAGAACAGGTCATCAGGCTGGTACTGGAGCCAATCACAATCCCACTCACTCACTGCGTCCGACTCACCTCAGGAACTGCGTCCCACTCCCCTTAGTCTCCTCATAATATTCCACAAAATATTCTCATCCCATTCCCCACAGTCTCCACATTCCACTCACCTCATTCTCCTCATTCCACTCCCCTTAGTCTCCTCATCCAGCTCCCCTCAGTATCCTCAGTCCCCTCCCCTCAGTCTCCTCATCCCACTCCCCTCAGTCTCCTCATTCCACTCCCCTCAGTCTCCTCAGCCCACTCCCCTCAGTCTCCTCAGCCCACTCCCCTCAGTCTCCTCATCCCATTCCCCTCAGTCTCCTCATCCAGCTCACCTCCGTCTCCTCATCCAGCTCCCCTCAGTCTCATCATCCCACTCCCCTCAGTCTCCTCATCCCACTCCCCTCAGCCTCCTCATCACATTCCCCTCAGTCGCCTCATCCAGATCCCCTAATTCACCTCATCCCGCTCGCCTCAGTCTCCTCATCCCATTCTCCTCAGTCACCTCATCCCACTCCCCCATCTCCTCATCCCACTCTCCTCAGTCTCGTCATCCCACTCCCTTCAGTCTCCTCATCCCACTCCACTCAGTCTCCTCATCCAACTCTCCTCAGTCTCCTCATCTCAGTCCCCTCATCCCACTCATCTCAGTCTCCTCATCCCGCTGCCCTCAGTCTCCTCAATCCACTCCCCTCAGTCTCCTCATATCACTCCCCTCTGTCGCTCAACCCGCTCCCCTCAGTCTCCTCATCCCAGTCCCTCAGTCTCCTCATCCCGCTCACCTCAGTCACAACATCCACTCACTCAGTAAGAGACAGGATGAGCTTTTCAGGAGTCACATTGGTTGAACAGACTGTACACAATGGACCGAACGAGACAGATACCTGAGACTGCAGACCCCACTGGGATAGTGTGTGAACGGTCAGTGGATTCTCGAGTCGACTGTTCCTCGTGTTCCTGTGCTGTGGGTGTTTCCGGATCTGTAATAAAGGAAGAGAGACAGGGGTGAGTGCAGAGTGGAGAAAACCAGAACCGGTCATCCGGCTGGTACTAGAGCCAATCACAATCCCACTCACTCACTGCGTCCGACTCTACTCAGTCTCCTCATCCCACTCCCCTCAGTCTCCTCATCCCACTCCCCTCAGTCTCCTCATACCACTCCCCTCAGTCTGCTCATCCCACCCCCTCAGTCTGCTCATCCCAATCCCCTTCGTCTCCTCATCCCACTCCCCTGAGTCTCCTCATCCCACTCCGCTCAGTCTGCTCATCCCACCCCCTCAGTCTGCTCATCCCACTCCCCTCCGTCTCCTCATCCCACTCCCCTCTGTCTCCACATCTCACTCCCTTCAATCTCCTTTTCCCACTCCCCTCAGTCGCTCATGCCACTCCCCTCAGTTTCCTCATCGCACTCCCCTCAGTCTCCTCATCCCAGTCCCCTCAGTCTCCTCATCCCAATACACTCAGTCTCCTTTTCCCACTCCCCTCAGTCTTCTCAGCCCACTCCCCTCAGTCTCCTCATCCCACTCCCCTCAGTCTCCTCATCCGATTCCGTTCAGTCTCCTTTTCCCACTCCCCTCAGTCTCCTCATCCCACTCCCTTCAGTCTCCTCAGCCCGTTTCCTTCAAACTCCATTTCCCACTCCCCTCAGTCGCATCATCCCACTTCCTTCAATCTCCATTTCAAACTCCCCTCAGTCACCTCATCCCACTCCCCTCAGTCTCCTCATCACACTCCCCTTATTCTCCTCATATCACTCCACAAAGTGTTCTCATCCCATTCCCCACAGACTCCTCATCCCACTCCCCTCAGTCTCCTCATCCAGCTCCCCTCAGTCTCCTCATACCACTCCCCTCAGTCTCCTCATCCCACTCCCCTCAGTCTCCTCATCCCACTCCCCTCAGTCTCCTCATCCCAATCCCGTCAGTCTCCTCATCCAGCTCCCCTCAGTCTCCCCATCCTACTCCCCTCAGTTTCTTGATCCCACTCCCCTCAGCCTCCTCATCCCACTCCCCTCAGCCTCCACATCCCACTCCCCTCAGTCTCGTTATCCCACTCCCTTCAGTCTCCTCATCCCTCTCCCCTCAGTCTCCTCATCCCACTCCCCACAGTCTCCTCCACCCACTCCCCTCAGTGTCCTCATCCCACTCCACTCAGTCTCCTCAATCCACTCCAGTCAGTCTCCTCATCCCATTCCCCGCAGTCTCCTCATCCCACTCCCTTCAGTCTCGTCATCCACACTCCCTTCAGTCTCCTCATTCCACAACCATCAGGCTCCTCTGTCTCCTCATCCCACTCCACTCCGTCTCCTCATCCCACTCCCTTCAGTCTCCTTTTCCCACTCCCCTCAGTCTCCTCATCTCACTTCCCTCAATATCCACATCACATCCCCTCAGTCTCCTCATCCCACTCCCCTCAGTCTCCACATCCCACTCTCCTCAGTCTCCTCATCCCGCTGCCCTCAGTCGCCTCATCCAATTCCCCTCAGCCTCCTGCTCCCAACTCCCTTCAGTCTCCACATCCCATTCCCCTCAGTCTCCTCATCCCGCTCCCCTCAGTCACAACACCCACTCACTCAGTAAGAGACTGAATGAGATTTTCAGGAGTCACATTGGGTGAACAAACTGTACACAATGTACCGTACAAGACAGATACCTGAGACTGCAGACCCCACTGGGATAGTGAATGAACGGTCAGTGGATTCTCGAGTCGACTGTTCCTCGGGTTCCTGTGATGTGGGTTTTTCCGGATCTGTAATAAAGGAAGAGAGACATGGGAGAGTGTAGAGTGGAGAAAACCAGAACAGGTCAGCAGGCTGGAACTGGAGCCAATCACAATCCCACTCACTCACGGCATCCGAAACCCCTCAGTCTCATCGTTCCACTCCTCTCAGTCTCCTCATCCCACTCCCCTCAGTCTCCTCATCCCAATCCCCTCAGTCGCCTCATCCAGCTCTCCTCAGTCTCCGCATCCCACTCCCCTCAGTCTCCTGATCCCACTCCCCTCAGCCTCCTCATCCAACTCCCCTCAGTCTCCTCATCCCACTCCCCTCAGTCTCGTTATCCCACTCCCTTCAGTCTCCTCATCCCACTCCCCTCAGTCTCCTCATCCCACTCCCCTCAGTCTCCTCCACCCACTCCCCTCAGTCTCCTCATCCACTCCCCTCAGTCTCCTCAATCCACTCCAGTCAGTCTCCTCATCCCATTCCCCGCAGTCTCCTCATCCCACTCCCTTCAGTCTCGTCATCCACACTCCCTTCAGTCTCCTCATTCCACAACCAAAAGGCTCCTCATCCCACTCCCTTCAGTCTCCTTTTCACACTCCCCTCAGTCTCCTCATCCCACTCCCCGCTATCACAACACTCACTCACTCAGTAAGAGACTGGATGAGTTTTTCAGGAGTCACATTGGGTGAACAGTCTGTACACAATGGACCGAACGAGGCAGATACCTGAGACTGCAGACCCCACTGGGATATTGGATGAACGGTTAGTTGATTCTCGAGTCGACTGTTCCTCAGGTTCCTGTGTTTTGGATGTGTCCGGATCTGTAATAAAGGAAGAGAGACATGGGAGGGTGTAGAGTGGAGAAAACCAGAACAGGTCATCAGGCTGGTACTGGAGCCAATAACAATCCCACTCACTCACGGCATCCGAAAACCCTCAGTCTCATCGTCCCACTTCCAGACGTCTCCTCATACCATTCCACAAAATATTCTCATCCCATTCCCCACAGTCTCCTCATCCCACACCCCTTTGTCTCGTCATCCAGCTCCCCTCAGTCTCCTCATACCACTCCCTTCAGTCTCCACATCACACTCCCCTTAGTCTCCTCATCACACTCCCCTCAGTCTCCTCATACCGCTCCACACAGTCTCCGCATCCCACTCCCCTCAGTCTCCTCATCCCACTCCACACAGTCTCCTCTTCCCACTCCCCTCAGTCTCCTCCTCCCACTCCCATTAGTCTCCTCATCCCACTCCCCTCAGTCTCCTCATTCCATTCCCCTCAGCCTCCTGCTCCCACTCCCATCAGTCTCATCATCCCACTCCCCACAGTCTCCTCATCCCACTCCCCTCAGTCTCCACATCCCACTCCCCTCAGTCTCCACATCCCACTCCCCTCAGTCTCCACATCCCACTCCCCTCAGTCTCCTCATCCCGCTCCCCTGAGTCACAACAACCACTCACTCAGTCAGAGACTGGATGAGCTTTTCAGGAGTCACATTGGGTGGATAGACTGTACACAATGTACCGAACGAGAAGTGGAGAAAACCAGAACAGCTCATCAGGCTGGTACTGGAGCCAATAATAATCCCACTCACTCACGGCGTCCGAAAATCCTCAGTCTCATCGTCCCACTCCCCTAAGTCTCCTCATACCATTCCACAAAATATTCACATCCCATTCCCCACAGCCTCCTCATCCCACTCCACGCAGTCTCCTCATCCCATTCGCCTCAGTCTCCTCATCCCACTCCCCTCTGTCTCCTCATCCCACTCCCCTCAGTCTCCTCATCCCACTCCCCTCAGTCTCCACAGCCCTCTCTCCTCAGTTTCCTCATCCCATTCCCCTCAGTCTCCACATCCCATTCCCCTCAGTCTCCACATCCCACTCCATTCAGTCTCCTTTTCCCACTCCCCTCAGTCTCCTCATCCCGCTCCCCTCAGTCACAACACCCACTCACTCAGTAAGAGACAGGATGAGCTTTTCAGGAGTCACATTGGGTGAACAGACTGCACACAATGGACCGAACGAGACAGATACCTGAGACTGCAGACCCCACTGGGATAGTGGATGAACGGTCAGTGGATTCTCGAGTCGACTGTTCCTCGGGTTCCTGTGTTGTGGGTGTTTCCGGATCTGTAATAAAGGAAGAGAGACATGGGAGAGTGCAGAGTGGTGAAAACCAGAATAGGTCATCAGGCTGGAACTGAAGCCAATCACAATCCCACTCACTCCTTCTGACTCCCCTCAGGAACTGCGTCCCACACCACTCAGGAACTGCGTCCCACACCACTCAGGAACTGTGCCCCACACGCCTCAGGAACTGCGTCCCACTCCCCACAGAAACTGTGTCCCTCTCCCCTCAGGAACCGTGTCCCACTCCCCTTAATCACCTCATACCAATCCACAAAGATTTCTCATCCCATTCCCGACCGTCTCCTCATCCAGCTCCCCTAAGTCTCCTCATCCAGCTCCCGTCAGTCTCCTCATCCCATTCCCCGCAGTCACCAAACCCCACTCCCCCAATCTCCTCATCCCACTCCCCTCAGTCTCGTCATCCCACTCCCTTCAGTCTCCTCATCCCACTCCCCTCAGTCTCCTCATCCCTCTCCCCTCAGTCTCCTCATCCCACTCCCCTCAGTCTCCTCATCCCACTCCCCTCGGTCTCCTCATCCCACTCCCCTCACTCTCCTCATCCCACCCCCCTCAGTCTCCTCATCCCACTCCCCTCTGTCTCCTCATCCAGCTCCCCTCAGTCTCCTCATACCACTCCCTTCAGACTCCACATCACACTCCCCTTAGTCTCCTCATCCCACTCCACACAGTCTCCTCATCCCACTCCCCTCAGTCTCCTCATCCCACTCCACACAGTCTCCTCTTCCCACTCCCCTCAGTCTCCTCTTCCCACTCCCCTCAGTCTCCTCTTCCCACTCCCCTCACTCTCATCATCCCACTCCCCACAGTCACCTCATCCCACTCCCCTCGGTCTCCTCATCCCACTCCCCTCAGTCTACTCATTCCATTCCCCTCAGCCTCCTGCTCCCACTCACATCAGTATCATCATCCCACTCCCCACATTCTCCTGATCCCATTCCCCTCAGTCTCCTCATCCCACTCCCCTCTGTCTCCACATCCCACTCCCCTCAGTCTCCTCATCCCACTCCCCTCAGTCTCCACATCCCACTCCCCTCAGTCTCCACATCCCACTCCCCTCAGTCTCCACATCCCACTCCCCTGAGTCTCCACATCCCATTCCCCTCAGTCTTCACATCCCACTCCCCTCAGTCTCGTCATCCCACTCCCATCAGTCTCCTCATCCCACACACCTCAGTTTCCTCATCCCACTCCATTCAGTCTCTTTTTCCCACACCCCTCAGTCTCCTCATCCCACTCCCCTCAGTCTCCTCATCCAGCTCACCTCCGTCTCCTCATCCAGCTCCCCTCAGTCTCATCATCCCACTCCCCTCAGTCTCCTCATCCCACTCCCCTCAGCCTCCTCATCACATTCCCCTCAGTCTCCTCATCCAGATCCCCTAATTCACCTCATCCCGCTCGCCTCAGTCTCCTCATCCCATTCTCCTCAGTCACCTCATCCCACTCCCCCATCTCCTCATCCCACTCTCCTCAGTCTCGTCATCCCACTCCCTTCAGTCTCCTCATCCCACTCCACTCAGTCTCCTCATCCAACTCTCCTCAGTCTCCTCATCCCACTCCCCTCAGTCCCCTCATCCCACTCATCTCAGTCTCCTCATCCCGCTGCCCTCAGTCTCCTCAATCCACTCCTCTCAGTCTCCTCATATCACTCCCCTCTGTCGCTCAACCCGCTCCCCTCAGTCTCCTCATCCCAGTCCCTCAGTCTCCTCATCCCGCTCACCTCAGTCACAACATCCACTCACTCAGTAAGAGACAGGATGAGCTTTTCAGGAGTCACATTGGTTGAACAGACTGTACACAATGGACCGAACGAGACAGATACCTGAGACTGCAGACCCCACTGGGATAGTGTGTGAACGGTCAGTGGATTCTCGAGTCGACTGTTCCTCGTGTTCCTGTGCTGTGGGTGTTTCCGGATCTGTAATAAAGGAAGAGAGACAGGGGTGAGTGCAGAGTGGAGAAAACCAGAACCGGTCATCCGGCTGGTACTAGAGCCAATCACAATCCCACTCACTCACTGCGTCCGACTCTACTCAGTCTCCTCATCCCACTCCCCTCAGTCTCCTCATCCCACTCCCCTCAGTCTCCTCATACCACTCCCCTCAGTCTGCTCATCCCACCCCCTCAGTCTGCTCATCCCAATCCCCTTCGTCTCCTCATCCCACTCCCCTGAGTCTCCTCATCCCACTCCGCTCAGTCTGCTCATCCCACCCCCTCAGTCTGCTCATCCCACTCCCCTCCGTCTCCTCATCCCACTCCCCTCTGTCTCCACATCTCACTCCCTTCAATCTCCTTTTCCCACTCCCCTCAGTCGCTCATGCCACTCCCCTCAGTTTCCTCATCGCACTCCCCTCAGTCTCCTCATCCCAGTCCCCTCAGTCTCCTCATCCCAATACACTCAGTCTCCTTTTCCCACTCCCCTCAGTCTTCTCAGCCCACTCCCCTCAGTCTCCTCATCCCATTCCCCTCAGTCTCCTCATCCGATTCCGTTCAGTCTCCTTTTCCCACTCCCCTCAGTCTCCTCATCCCACTCCCTTCAGTCTCCTCAGCCCGTTTCCTTCAAACTCCATTTCCCACTCCCCTCAGTCGCCTCATCCCACTTCCTTCAATCTCCATTTCAAACTCCCCTCAGTCACCTCATCCCACTCCCCTCAGTCTCCTCATCCCACTCCCTTCAGTCTCCTCATCACACTCCCCTTATTCTCCTCATATCACTCCACAAAGTGTTCTCATCCCATTCCCCACAGACTCCTCATCCCACTCCCCTCAGTCTTCTCATCCAGCTCCCCTCAGTCTCCTCATACCACTCCCCTCAGTCTCCTCATCCCACTCCCCTCAGTCTCCTCATCCCACTCCCCTCAGTCTCCTCATCCCAATCCCGTCAGTCTCCTCATCCAGCTCCCCTCAGTCTCCCCATCCTACTCCCCTCAGTTTCTTGATCCCACTCCCCTCAGCCTCCTCATCCCACTCCCCTCAGCCTCCACATCCCACTCCCCTCAGTCTTGTTATACCACTCCCTTCAGTCTCCTCATCCCTCTCCCCTCAGTCTCCTCATCCCACTCCCACAGTCTCCTCCACCCACTCCCCTCAGTGTCCCTCATCCCACTCCACTCAGTCTCCTCAATCCACTCCAGTCAGTCTCCTCATCCCATTCCCCGCAGTCTCCTCATCCCACTCCCTTCAGTCTCGTCATCCACACTCCCTTCAGTCTCCTCATTCCACAACCATCAGGCTCCTCATCCCACTCCCCTCAGTCTCCTCATCTCACTTCCCTCAATATCCACATCCCATCCCCTCAGTCTCCTCATCCCACTCCCCTCAGTCTCCTCATCCCACTCCCTTCAGTCTCCTTTTCCCACTCCCCTCAGTCTCCTCATCTCACTTCCCTCAATATCCACATCCCATCCCCTCAGTCTCCTCATCCCACTCCCCTCAGTCTCCACATCCCACTCTCCTCAGTCTCCTCATCCCGCTGACCTCAGTCGCCTCATCCAATTCCCCTCAGCCTCCTGCTCCCACTCCAGTCAGTCTCCTCATCCCATTCCCCGCAGTCTCCTCATCCCACTCCCTTCAGTCTCGTCATCCACACTCCCTTCAGTCTCCTCATTCCACAACCATCAGGCTCCTCATCCCACTCCCCTCAGTCTCCTCATCTCACTTCCCTCAATATCCACATCCCATCCCCTCAGTCTCCTCATCCCACTCCCCTCAGTCTCCTCATCCCAATCCCCTCAGTCTCCTCATCCAGCTCTCCTCAGTCTCCGCATCCCACTCCCCTCAGTCTCCTGATCCCACTCTCCTCAGCCTCCTCATCCAACTCCCCTCAGCCTCCTCATCCCACTCCCCTCAGTCTCGTTATCCCACTCCCTTCAGTCTCCTCATCCCACTCCCCTCAGTCTCCTCATCCCACTCCCCTCAGTCTCCTCATACCACTCCCCTCAGTCTCCTCATCCCACTCCCCTCAGTCTCCTCATCCCACTCCCCTCAGTCTCCTCATCCCAATCCCGTCAGTCTCCTCATCCAGCTCCCCTCAGTCTCCCCATCCTACTCCCCTCAGTTTCTTGATCCCACTCCCCTCAGCCTCCTCATCCCACTCCCCTCAGCCTCCACATCCCACTCCCCTCAGTCTTGTTATACCACTCCCTTCAGTCTCCTCATCCCTCTCCCCTCAGTCTCCTCATCCCACTCCCCACAGTCTCCTCCACCCACTCCCCTCAGTGTCCTCATCCCACTCCACTCAGTCTCCTCAATCCACTCCAGTCAGTCTCCTCATCCCATTCCCCGCAGTCTCCTCATCCCACTCCCTTCAGTCTCGTCATCCACACTCCCTTCAGTCTCCTCATTCCACAACCATCAGGCTCCTCATCCCACTCCCCTCAGTCTCCTCATCTCACTTCCCTCAATATCCACATCCCATCCCCTCAGTCTCCTCATCCCACTCCCCTCAGTCTCCTCATCCCACTCCCTTCAGTCTCCTTTTCCCACTCCCCTCAGTCTCCTCATCTCACTTCCCTCAATATCCACATCCCATCCCCTCAGTCTCCTCATCCCACTCCCCTCAGTCTCCACATCCCACTCTCCTCAGTCTCCTCATCCCGCTGCCCTCAGTCGCCTCATCCAATTCCCCTCAGCCTCCTGCTCCCACTCCCTTCAGTCTCCACATCCCATTCCCCTCAGTCTCCTCATCCCGCTCTCCTCAGTCACAACACCCACTCACTCAGTAAGAGACTGAATGAGATTTTCAGTCTCCTCCACCCACTCCCCTCAGTCTCCTCATCCCACTCCCCTCAGTCTCCTCATCCCACTCCCCTCAGTCTTGTTATACCACTCCCTTCAGTCTCCTCATCCCTCTCCCCTCAGCCTCCTCATCCAACTCCCCTCAGTCTCCTCATCCCACTCCCCTCAGTCTCGTTATCCCACTCCCTTCAGTCTCCTCATCCCACTCCCCTCAGTCTCCTCATCCCACTCCCCTCAGTCTCCTCCACCCACTCCCCTCAGTCTCCTCATCCCACTCCCCTCAGTCTCCTCAATCCACTCCAGTCAGTCTCCTCATCCCATTCCCCGCAGTCTCCTCATCCCACTCCCTTCAGTCTCGTCATCCACACTCCCTTCAGTCTCCTCATTCCACAACCAAAAGGCTCCTCATCCCACTCCCTTCAGTCTCCTTTTCACACTCCCCTCAGTCTCCTCATCCCACTCCCCGCTATCACAACACTCACTCACTCAGTAAGAGACTGGATGAGTTTTTCAGGAGTCACATTGGGTGAACAGTCTGTACACAATGGACCGAACGAGGCAGATACCTGAGACTGCAGACCCCACTGGGATATTGGATGAACGGTTAGTTGATTCTCGAGTCGACTGTTCCTCAGGTTCCTGTGTTTTGGATGTGTCCGGATCTGTAATAAAGGAAGAGAGACATGGGAGGGTGTAGAGTGGAGAAAACCAGAACAGGTCATCAGGCTGGTACTGGAGCCAATAACAATCCCACTCACTCACGGCATCCGAAAACCCTCAGTCTCATCGTCCCACTTCCAGACGTCTCCTCATACCAATCCACAAAATATTCTCATCCCATTCCCCACAGTCTCCTCATCCCACACCCCTTTGTCTCGTCATCCAGCTCCCCTCAGTCTCCTCATACCACTCCCTTCAGTCTCCACATCACACTCCCCTTAGTCTCCTCATCACACTCCCCTCAGTCTCCTCATACCTCTCCACACAGTCTCCGCATCCCACTCCCCTCAGTCTCCTCATCCCACTCCACACAGTCTCCTCTTCCCACTCCCCTCAGTCTCCTCCTCCCACTCCCATTAGTCTCCTCCTCCCACTCCCCTCAGTCTCCTCATTCCATTCCCCTCAGCCTCCTGCTCCCACTCCCATCAGTCTCATCATCCCACTCCCCACAGTCTCCTCATCCCACTCCCCTCAGTCTCCTCATCCCACTCCCCTCAGTCTCCACATCCCACTCCCCTCAGTCTCCACATCCCACTCCCCTCAGTCTCCACATCCCACTCCCCTCAGTCTCCTCCTCCCACTCCACACAGTCTCCTCTTCCCACTCCCCTCAGTCTCCTCCTCCCACTCCCATTAGTCTCCTCCTCCCACTCCCCTCAGTCTCCTCATTCCATTCCCCTCAGCCTCCTGCTCCCACTCCCATCAGTCTCATCATCCCACTCCCCTCAGTCTCCACATCCCACTCCCCTCAGTCTCCACATCCCACTCCCCTCAGTCTCCTCATCCCGCTCCCCTGAGTCACAACAACCACTCACTCAGTCAGAGACTGGATGAGCTTTTCAGGAGTCACATTGGGTGGATAGACTGTACACAATGTACCGAACGAGAAGTGGAGAAAACCAGAACAGCTCATCAGGCTGGTACTGGAGCCAATAATAATCCCACTCACTCACGGCGTCCGAAAATCCTCAGTCTCATCGTCCCACTCCCCTAAGTCTCCTCATACCATTCCACAAAATATTCACATCCCATTCCCCACAGCCTCCTCATCCCACTCCACGCAGTCTCCTCATCCCATTCGCCTCAGTCTCCTCATCTCACTCCCCTCTGTCTCCTCATCCCACTCCCCTCAGTCTCCTCATCCCACTCCCCTCAGTCTCCACAGCCCTCTCTCCTCAGTTTCCTCATCCCATTCCCCTCAGTCTCCACATCCCATTCCCCTCAGTCTCCACATCCCATTCCCCTCAGTCTTCTGATCCCACTCCATTCAGTCTCCTTTTCCCACTCCCCTCAGTCTCCTCATCCCGCTCCCCTCAGTCACAACACCCACTCACTCAGTAAGAGACAGGATGAGCTTTTCAGGAGTCACATTGGGTGAACAGACTGCACACAATGGACCGAACGAGACAGATACCTGAGACTGCAGACCCCACTGGGATAGTGGATGAACGGTCAGTGGATTCTCGAGTCGACTGTTCCTCGGGTTCCTGTGTTGTGGGTGTTTCCGGATCTGTAATAAAGGAAGAGAGACATAGGAGAGTGCAGAGTGGTGAAAACCAGAACAGTTCATCAGGCTGGAACTGAAGCCAATCACAATCCCACTCATTCCTTCTGACTCCCCTCAGGAACTGCGTCCCACACCACTCAGGAACTGCGTCCCACACCACTCAGGAACTGTGTCCCACACGCCTCAGGAACTGCGTCCCACTCCCCACAGAAACTGTGTCCCTCTCCCCTCAGGAACCGTGTCCCACTCCCCTTAATCACCTCATACCAATCCACAAAGTTTTCTCATCCCATTCCCGACCGTCTCCTCATCCAGCTCCCCTAAGTCTCCTCATCCAGCTCCCGTCAGTCTCCTCATCCCATTCCCCGCAGTCACCAAACCCCACTCCCCCAATCTCCTCATCCCACTCCCCTCAGTCTCGTAATCCCACTCCCTTCAGTCTCCTCATCCCACTGCCCTAGTCTCCTCATACCACTCCACAAAGTATTCTCATCCCATTCCCCACAGTCTCCTCATTCCACTCACCTCAGTCTCCTCATCCCACTCCCCTCAGTCTCCTCATCCCACTCCCCTCAGTCTCCTCATCCCACTCCCCTCAGTCTCCTCATCCCACTCCCCTCAGTCTCCTCATCCCACCCCCCTCAGTCTCCTCATCCCACTCCCCTCTGTCTCCTCATCCAGCTCCCCTCAGTCTCCTCATACCACTCCCTTCAGACTCCACATCACACTCCCCTTAGTCTCCTCATCCCACTCCACACAGACTCCTCATCCCACTCCCCTCAGTCTCCTCATCCCACTCCACACAGTCTCCTCTTCCCACTCCCCTCAGTCTCCTCTTCCCACTCCCCTCAGTCTCCTCTTCCCACTCCCCTCAGTCTCATCATCCCACACCCCACAGTCACCTCATCCCACTCCCCTCGGTCTCCTCATCCCACTCCCCTCAGTCTACTCATTCCATTCCCCTCAGCCTCCTGCTCCCACTCACATCAGTATCATCATCCCACTCCCCACATTCTCCTGATCCCACTCCCCTCAGTCTCCTCATCCCACTCCCCTCTGTCTCCACATCCCACTCCCCTCAGTCTCCTCATCCCACTCCCCTCAGTCTCCACACCCCACTCCCCTCAGTCTCCACATCCCACTCCCCTCAGTCTCCACATCCCACTCCACTGAGTCTCCACATCCCATTCCCCTCAGTCTTCTCATCCCACTCCCCTCAGTCTCGTCATCCCACTCCCATCAGTCTCCTCATCCCACACACCTCAGTTTCCTCATCCCACTCCATTCAGTCTCTTTTTCCCACTCCCCTCAGTCTCCTCATCCCACTCCCCTCAGTCTCCTCATCCAGCTCCCCAAGTCTCCTCATCCAGCTCCCCTCAGACCCTTCATCCCATTCCCCTCAGTCACCTAACCCCACTCCCCCAATCTCCTCATCCCACTCCCCTCAGTTTCGTCATCCCACTCCGTTCAGTCTCCTCATCCCACTCCCCTCATTCTCCTCATCCCACTCCCCTCGGTCTCCTCATCCCACTCCCCTCAGTCTCCTCATCCCACCACCCTCAGTCTCCTCATCCCACTCCCCTCAGTCTCCTCATCCCACTCCCCTCAGTCTCCACATCCCTCTCCCCTCAGTCTCCTCATCCAATTCCCCGCAGTCTCCTCATCCCACTCCCTTCAGTCTCGTCATCCACACTCCCTTCAGTCTCCTCATTCCACACCCCTCAGTCTCCTCATCCCACTCCCTTGAGTCTCCTTTTCCCACTCCCCTCAGTCTCCTCATCCCACTTCCCTCAATATCCACATCCCACTCCCCTCAGTCTCCTCATCCCGCTCCCCTCAGTCACAACACCCACTCACTCAGTAAGAGACAGGATGAGCTTTTCAGGAGTCACATTGGGTGAACAGACTTCACACAATGTACCGAACGAGACAGATACCTGAGACTGCAGACCCCACTGGGATAGTGAATGAACGGTCAGTGGATTCTCGAGTCGACTGTTCCTCGGGTTCCTGTGCTGTGAGTGTTTCCGGATCTGTAATAAATGAAGAGAGACAGGGGAGAGTGTAGAGTGGATAAAACCAGAAAATGTCATCAGGCTGGTACTGGAGCCAATCACAATCCCACACACTCACTGCGTCCGACTGCACCCTGTCTCCTCATCCCACTGCCCTAGTCTCCTCATACCACTCCACAAAGTATTCTCATCCCATTCCCCACAGTCTCCTCATTCCACTCACGTCAGTCTCCTCATCCCACTCCCCTATGTCTCCTCATCCCACCCCCCTCAGTCTCCTCATCCCACTCCCCTCTGTCTCCTCATCCAGCTCCCCTCAGTCTCCTCATACCACTCCCTTCAGACTCCACATCACACTCCCCTTAGTCTCCTCATCCCACTCCACACAGTCTCCTCATCCCACTCCCCTCAGTCTCCTCATCCCACTCCACACAGTCTCCTCTTCCCACTCCCCTCAGTCTCCTCTTCCCACTCCCCTCAGTCTCCTCTTCCCACTCCCCTCAGTCTCATCATCCCACACCCCACAGTCACCTCATCCCACTCCCCTCGGTCTCCTCATCCCACTCCCCTCAGTCTACTCATTCCATTCCCCTCAGCCTCCTGCTCCCACTCACATCAGTATCATCATCCCACTCCCCACATTCTCCTGATCCCACTCCCCTCAGTCTCCTCATCCCACTCCCCTCTGTCTCCACATCCCACTCCCCTCAGTCTCCTCATCCCACTCCCCTCAGTCTCCACACCCCACTCCCCTCAGTCTCCACATCCCACTCCCCTCAGTCTCCACATCCCACTCCACTGAGTCTCCACATCCCATTCCCCTCAGTCTTCTCATCCCACTCCCCTCAGTCTCGTCATCCCACTCCCATCAGTCTCCTCATCCCACACACCTCAGTTTCCTCATCCCACTCCATTCAGTCTCTTTTTCCCACTCCCCTCAGTCTCCTCATCCCACTCCCCTCAGTCTCCTCATCCAGCTCCCCTAAGTCTCCTCATCCAGCTCCCCTCAGACCCTTCATCCCATTCCCCTCAGTCACCTAACCCCACTCCCCCAATCTCCTCATCCCACTCCCCTCAGTTTCGTCATCCCACTCCGTTCAGTCTCCTCATCCCACTCCCCTCATTCTCCTCATCCCACTCCCCTCGGTCTCCTCATCCCACTCCCCTCAGTCTCCTCATCCCACCACCCTCAGTCTCCTCATCCCACTCCCCTCAGTCTCCTCATCCCACTCCCCTCAGTCTCCACATACCTCTCCCCTCAGTCTCCTCATCCAATTCCCCGCAGTCTCCTCATCCCACTCCCTTCAGTCTCGTCATCCACACTCCCTTCAGTCTCCTCATTCCACACCCCTCAGTCTCCTCATCCCACTCCCTTGAGTCTCCTTTTCCCACTCCCCTCAGTCTCCTCATCCCACTTCCCTGAATATCAACATCCCACTCCCCTCAGTCTCCTCATCCCGCTCCCCTCAGTCACAAGAGCCACTCACTCAGTAAGAGACTGGATGAGCTTTTCAGGAGTCACATTGGGTGAACAGACTTCACACAATGTACCGAACGAGACAGATACCTGAGACTGCAGACCCCACTGGGATAGTGAATGAACGGTCAGTGGATTCTCGAGTCGACTGTTCCACGGGTTCCTGTGCTGTGAGTGTTTCCGGATCTGTAATAAATGAAGAGAGACAGGGGAGAGTGTAGAGTGGATAAAACCAGAAAATGTCATCAGGCTGGTACTGGAGCCAATCACAATCCCACACACTCACTGCGTCCGACTGCACCCTGTCTCCTCATCCCACTGCCCTAGTCTCCTCATACCACTCCACAAAGTATTCTCATCCCATTCCCCACAGTCTCCTCATTCCACTCACGTCAGTCTCCTCATCCCACTCCCCTATGTCTCCTCATCCCACCCCCCTCAGTCTCCTCATCCCACTCCCCTCTGTCTCCTCATCCAGCTCCCCTCAGTCTCCTCATACCACTCCCTTCAGACTCCACATCACACTCCCCTCAGTCTCATCATCCCACTCCCCTCAGTCTCCTCATCCCACTCCCCTCAGTCTCCACAGCCCTCTCTCCTCAGTTTCCTCATCCCATTCCCCTCAGTCTCCACATCCCATTCCCCTCAGTCTCCACATCCCATTCCCCTCAGTCTTCTGATCCCACTCCATTCAGTCTCCTTTTCCCACTCCCCTCAGTCTCCTCATCCCGCTCCCCTCAGTCACAACACCCACTCACTCAGTAAGAGACAGGATGAGCTTTTCAGGAGTCACATTGGGTGAACAGACTGCACACAATGGACCGAACGAGACAGATACCTGAGACTGCAGACCCCACTGGGATAGTGGATGAACGGTCAGTGGATTCTCGAGTCGACTGTTCCTCGGGTTCCTGTGTTGTGGGTGTTTCCGGATCTGTAATAAAGGAAGAGAGACATAGGAGAGTGCAGAGTGGTGAAAACCAGAACAGTTCATCAGGCTGGAACTGAAGCCAATCACAATCCCACTCATTCCTTCTGACTCCCCTCAGGAACTGCGTCCCACACCACTCAGGAACTGCGTCCCACACCACTCAGGAACTGTGTCCCACACGCCTCAGGAACTGCGTCCCACTCCCCACAGAAACTGTGTCCCTCTCCCCTCAGGAACCGTGTCCCACTCCCCTTAATCACCTCATACCAATCCACAAAGTTTTCTCATCCCATTCCCGACCGTCTCCTCATCCAGCTCCCCTAAGTCTCCTCATCCAGCTCCCGTCAGTCTCCTCATCCCATTCCCCGCAGTCACCAAACCCCACTCCCCCAATCTCCTCATCCCACTCCCCTCAGTCTCGTAATCCCACTCCCTTCAGTCTCCTCATCCCACTGCCCTAATCTCCTCATACCACTCCACAAAGTATTCTCATCCCATTCCCCACAGTCTCCTCATTCCACTCACGTCAGTCTCCTCATCCCACTCCCCTCAGTCTCCTCATCCCACTCCCCTCAGTCTCCTCATCCCACTCCCCTCGGTCTCCTCATCCCACTCCCCTCACTCTCCTCATCCCACCCCCCTCAGTCTCCTCATCCCACTCCCCTCTGTCTCCTCATCCAGCTCCCCTCAGTCTCCTCATACCACTCCCTTCAGACTCCACATCACACTCCCCCTTAGTCTCCTCATCCCACTCCACACAGACTCCTCATCCCACTCCCCTCAGTCTCCTCATCCCACTCCACACAGTCTCCTCTTCCCACTCCCCTCAGTCTCCTCTTCCCACTCCCCTCAGTCTCCTCTTCCCACTCCCCTCAGTCTCATCATCCCACACCCCACAGTCACCTCATCCCACTCCCCTCGGTCTCCTCATCCCACTCCCCTCAGTCTACTCATTCCATTCCCCTCAGCCTCCTGCTCCCACTCACATCAGTATCATCATCCCACTCCCCACATTCTCCTGATCCCACTCCCCTCAGTCTCCTCATCCCACTCCCCTCTGTCTCCACATCCCACTCCCCTCAGTCTCCTCATCCCACTCCCCTCAGTCTCCACACCCCACTCCCCTCAGTCTCCACATCCCACTCCCCTCAGTCTCCACATCCCACTCCACTGAGTCTCCACATCCCATTCCCCTCAGTCTTCTCATCCCACTCCCCTCAGTCTCGTCATCCCACTCCCATCAGTCTCCTCATCCCACACACCTCAGTTTCCTCATCCCACTCCATTCAGTCTCTTTTTCCCACTCCCCTCAGTCTCCTCATCCCACTCCCCTCAGTCTCCTCATCCAGCTCCCCTAAGTCTCCTCATCCAGCTCCCCTCAGACCCTTCATCCCATTCCCCTCAGTCACCTAACCCCACTCCCCCAATCTCCTCATCCCACTCCCCTCAGTTTCGTCATCCCACTCCGTTCAGTCTCCTCATCCCACTCCCCTCATTCTCCTCATCCCACTCCCCTCGGTCTCCTCATCCCACTCCCCTCAGTCTCCTCATCCCACCACCCTCAGTCTCCTCATCCCACTCCCCTCAGTCTCCTCATCCCACTCCCCTCAGTCTCCACATACCTCTCCCCTCAGTCTCCTCATCCAATTCCCCGCAGTCTCCTCATCCCACTCCCTTCAGTCTCGTCATCCACACTCCCTTCAGTCTCCTCATTCCACACCCCTCAGTCTCCTCATCCCACTCCCTTGAGTCTCCTTTTCCCACTCCCCTCAGTCTCCTCATCCCACTTCCCTCAATATCAACATCCCACTCCCCTCAGTCTCCTCATCCCGCTCCCCTCAGTCACAAGAGCCACTCACTCAGTAAGAGACAGGATGAGCTTTTCAGGAGTCACATTGGGTGAACAGACTTCACACAATGTACCGAACGAGACAGATACCTGAGACTGCAGACCCCACTGGGATAGTGAATGAACGGTCAGTGGATTCTCGAGTCGACTGTTCCTCGGGTTCCTGTGCTGTGAGTGTTTCCGGATCTGTAATAAATGAAGAGAGACAGGGGAGAGTGTAGAGTGGATAAAACCAGAAAATGTCATCAGGCTGGTACTGGAGCCAATCACAATCCCACTCACTCACTGCGTCCGACTGCACCCAGTCTCCTCATCCCACTGCCCTAGTCTCCTCATACCACTCCACAAAGTATTCTCATCCCATTCCCACAG
>JASTWF010000330.1:407261-459646 GCA_030390025.1 Squalus acanthias | reverse complement strand
ACAGTTCCTGAGGGGAGTTGCACACAGTTTCTGAGTGGAGTGGGACACAGTTCCTGAGGGGAGTGGGACACAGTTCCTGAGGGGAGTTGCACACAGTTTCTGAGTGGAGTGGGACACAGTTCCTGAGGGGAGTGGGACACAGTTCCTGAGGGGAGTGGGACACAGTTCCTGAGGGGAGTGGGACACAGTTCCTGAGGGGAGTGGGACACAGTTCCTGAGGGAAGTGGGACACAGTTCCTGAGGGGAGTGGGACACAGTTCATGAGGGGACTGGGTCACAGTTCTTGAGTGGTTTGGGACACAGTTGCTGAGGGGAGTGGGACACAGTTCCTGAGGGGAGTGGGACAGAGTTCCTGAGGGAAGTGGGACACAGTTCCTGAGGGGAGTGGGACACAGTTCCTGAGGGGATTGGGACACAGTTCCTGAGGGGAGTGGGATGCAGTTCCTGAGGGGAGTGGGACGAATCTCCCGAGGGGAGTCGGACGCAGTTCCTGAGGGGAGTGGGACGCAGTTCCCGCGGGGAGTGGACGCAGCTCCTGAGGGGAGTGGGACACAGTTCCTGAGGGGAGTGGGACACAGTTCCTGAGGGAAGAGGGACACAGTTGCTGAGGGGAGTGGGACACAGTTCCTGAGGGGAGTGGGACTCAGTTCCTGAGGGGAGTGGGACACAGTTCCTGAGGGGAGTGGGACACAGTTCCTGAGGGGAGTGGGACACAGTTCCTGAGGGGAGTGGGACACAGTTCCTGAGGGGAGTGGGACACAGTTCCTGAGGGGAGTGGGACACAGTTCCTGAGGGGAGTGGGACACAGTTCCTGAGGGGAGTAGGACACAGTTCCTGAGGGGAGTGGGACACAGTTCCTGAGGGGAGTGGGACACAGTTCCTGAGGGGAGAGGGACACAGTTCCTGAGGGGAGTGGGACACAGTTCCTGAGGGGAGTGGGACTCAGTTCCTGAGGGGAGTGGGACACAGTTCCTGAGGGGAGTGGGACACAGTTCCTGAGGGGAATGGGACAGAGTTCCTGAGGGAAGTGGGACACAGTTCCTGAGGGGAGTGGGACACAGTTCCTGAGGGGAGTGGGACTCAGTTCCTGAGGGGAGTGGGACACAGTTCCTGAGGGGAGTGGGACACAGTTACTGAGGGGAGTGGGACACAGTTCCTGAGGGGAGTGGGACACAGTTCCTGAGGGAAATGGGACAGAGTTCCTGAGGGAAGTGGGACACAGTTCCTGAGGGGAGTGGGATTGTATGATTCTGGGTCATGTGAAGACTGGTGTCTGACATTCTCCAACTCTACTCCCAGTCTGGTGACCTCTTCTGGTGTTCTTCACTCCTCCACTCTCCAATCTCTCTCTTCCTTTATTACAGGTCCGGCAACGTCCCCAAATCAGGAAACGGAGGAACAACCAACTGAGGAATTTGCTGACCGTTCATCCAATATCCCAGCAGTGTCTGCAGCCTCAGGTATCTGTCTTGTGGGGCCCATTGTTTACATTCTGTTCACTCAATGTGACTCCTGAAAACCTCATTCCCGGAGATTCATCCAATCTCTTACTGAGAGAGTGGGAGGAGGAGACTTGTGGTCGTGGGATGAGGGGACTGAGGGGAGTGGGATGAGGAGACGGATTGGAGTGGGATGCGGGAACTGAGGGGAGTGGGATGCGGAGACAGAGGTGACGGGGGTGAGGAGATTGAGGCGAGTGGGATGTGGAGACTGAGGGAAGTGGAATGCGGAGAGTGAGGGAGTGGGACACAGTTCCTGAGGGGAGTGGGACACAATTCCTGAGGGAGTGGGATGCAGTTCCTGAGGGGAGTGGGATGCAGTTCCTGAGTGGAGTGGGACGAAGCTCCCGAGGGCAGTCGGACGCAGTTCCTGATGGGTGTAGGACGCAGTTCCCGAGGGGAGTCGGATGCAGTTCCTGAGGGGAGTGGGACGCAGTTTCTGAGGGGAGTGGGACACAGTTCCTGAGGGGAGTGGGACACAGTTCCTGAGGGGAGTGGGACGCGGTTCCTGAGGGGAGTGGGACGCCGTTCCCGAGGGGAGTCGGATGCAGTTCCTCAGGTGAGTGGGACACAGTTCCAGAGGGTAGTGGGACACAGTTCCTGATGGGAGTGGGACGCGGTTCCTGAGGGGAGTGGGACGCCGTTCCCGAGGGGAGTCGGATGCAGTTCCTGAGGTGAGTGGGACACAGTTCCTGAGGGGAGTGGGACACAGTTCCAGAGGGGAGTGGGACACAGTTCCTGAGGAGTTGGACAAAGTTCATGAGGGGAGTGGGACACTGTTCCTGAGGGGAGTGGGACAGAGATTCTGAGGGGAGTGGGACACAGTTCCTGAGGTGAGTGGGACAGAGATTCTGAGGGGAGTGGGACACAGTTCCTGAGGTGAGTGGGACACAGTTCCTGAGGGGAGTGGGACACAGTTCCTGAGGGGAGTGGGACAGAGATTCTGAGGGGAGTGGGACACAGTTCCTGAGGTGAGTGGGACACAGTTCCTGAGGGGAGTGGGACACAGTTCCTGAGGGGAGTGGGACACAGTTCCTGAGGGGAGTGGTACGCAGTTCCTAAGGGGAGTGGGACGCAGTTCCTGAGGGCAGTGTGACACAGTTCCTGAGGGGAGTGTGACACAGTTCCTGAGGGGAGTGGGACACAGTTCCTGAGGGGAGTGGGACACAGTTCCTGAGGTGAGTGGGATACAGTTCCTGAGGGGAGTGGGAGGCAGTTCCTGAGGATAGTGGGAAACAGTTACTGAGGGGAGTGGGACACAGTTCCTGAGGGGACTGGGACGCAGTTCCTGAGGTGAGTGGGACGCAGTTCCTGAGGGCAGTGGGACACAGTTCCTGAGGGGAGTGGGACACAGTTCCTGAGGTGAGTGGGATTGGATGATTCTGGGTCATATAAAGACTGGTGTCTGACATTCTCCAGCTCTAGTCTCAGTCTGGTGAACTGTTCTGGAGTTCTTCACTCCTCCACTCTCCAATCTCTCTCTTCCTTTATTGCAGGTCCGGCCACGTCCCCAAATCAGGCATCCGGGGAACAACCAACTGAAGAATCTCCTGACGGTTCATCCACTATCCCAGCAGTGTCAGCAGCCTCAGGTAACTGTCTTGTGGGGCCCATTGTTTACAGTGTGTTCACTCAATGTGACTCCTGAAAACCTCATTCCCGGAGATTCATCCAATCTCTTACTGAGGAAAAGGGTATCGTGACTGAGGGGAGTGGGATGAGTAGACTTAGGGGAGAGGGATGAGGAGACTGAGGGGAGTGAGTATCGTGACTGAAGGGAGTGGGATGAGGAGCCTGCGGTGTGTGGTATGAGGACACTGAGGGGAGTGGGATGAGGAGACACAGGGCAGTTGGATGAGGGAACTGAGGGGAGTGGGATGAGGAGACTGAGGGGAGCGGCATGAGGAGACTGAGGGAGTGAGGTGAGTGGACTTAGGGGAGTGGCATGAGCAGACTGAGGGCATTTGGATTACGAGACTGAATGGTGTGGGTTGAGGTGAAAAAGGCGAGAGGGATTAGGAGACTGAGGGGAGTGGGATGAGGAGAGTGATGGGAGTGTGATCCAGGAGACTGAGGGGAGTGGGTTGAGGAGACTGAGGGGAGTGGGATGAGGAGACTGAGGGGAGTGGGAAGAGGAGACTGAGGGGAGTGGGATGAGGAGCCTGAGGGGAATGTGGGATCAGGAGACTGAGGGGAGTGGGATGAGGAGACTGAAGTGAGTGGGATGAGGAGACTGAGCGAATGTGGGATCAGGAGACTGAGGGGAGTGGGATGAGGAGACTGAAGGGAGTGGGATGAGGAGACTGAGGGGAGTGGGATGTGGGAACTGAGGGGAGTGGAATGAGGGGACAGAGGCGAGTGGGATCAGGAGACTGAGGGGAGTGGGATGAGGAGACTGATGTGAGTGTGATCCAGGAGACTGAGGGGATTGGGATGAGGAGACTGAGGGGAGTGGGATGAGGAGACTGAGGGGAGTGGGGAGATGAGACTGAGGGGGGTTAGTTAAGGAGACTGAGGGGAGTGGGATGAGGAGACTGAGGGGAGTGGGATGAGGAGACTGAAGGGAGAGCGATGAGGAGAATGAGGGGAGTGGGATGAGAAGACTGTTAGGAGTAGGATGAGAGAACTCAGGGGAGTGGGATGAGGAGACGGAGGAGAGTGGAATGAGGAGACTGAGGTTAGTGGGATGAGGAGACTGAGGGGAGTGGGATGAGGAGACTGAGGGGAGTGGGATGTGGGAACTGAGGGGAGTGGGATGTGGGAACTGAGGGGAGTGCAATGAGGTGACTGAAGGTAGTGGGATGAGGAGACAGATGGGAGTGGGATGAGGAGACTGATGTGATGGGGTCAGGAGACTGAGCGGAGTGGAATGAGGAGGCTGAGGGGAGTGGGATGAGGAGACTGTGGTGAGTGTGTGAGGAGACTGAGGGGAGTGGGACACAGATCCTGAGGGGAGTGAGACACAGTTTCTGTGGGGAGTGGAACGCAGTTCCTGAGGGGAGTGGGACACAGTTCCTGAGAGGAGTGGGACACAGTTCCTGAGGGGAGTGGGACACAGTTCCAGAGGGTAGTGGGACACAGTTCCTGATGGGAGTGGGACGCGGTTCCTGAGGGGAGTGGGACGCCGTTCCGAGGGGAGTCGGATGCAGTTCCTGAGGTGAGTGGGACACAGTTCCTGAGGGGAGTGGGACACAGTTCCAGAGGGGAGTGGGACACAGTTCCTGAGGAGTTGGACAAAGTTCATGAGGGGAGTGGGACACTGTTCCTGAGGGGAGTGGGACAGAGATTCTGAGGGGAGTGGGACACAGTTCCTGAGGTGAGTGGGACAGAGATTCTGAGGGGAGTGGGACACAGTTCCTGAGGTGAGTGGGACACAGTTCCTGAGGGGAGTGGGACACAGTTCCTGAGGGGAGTGGGACAGAGATTCTGAGGGGAGTGGGACACAGTTCCTGAGGTGAGTGGGACACAGTTCCTGAGGGGAGTGGGACACAGTTCCTGAGGGGAGTGGGACACAGTTCCTGAGGGGAGTGGTACGCAGTTCCTAAGGGGAGTGGGACGCAGTTCCTGAGGGCAGTGTGACACAGTTCCTGAGGGGAGTGTGACACAGTTCCTGAGGGGAGTGGGACACAGTTCCTGAGGGGAGTGGGACACAGTTCCTGAGGTGAGTGGGATACAGTTCCTGAGGGGAGTGGGAGGCAGTTCCTGAGGATAGTGGGAAACAGTTACTGAGGGGAGTGGGACACAGTTCCTGAGGGGACTGGGACGCAGTTCCTGAGGTGAGTGGGACGCAGTTCCTGAGGGCAGTGGGACACAGTTCCTGAGGGGAGTGGGACACAGTTCCTGAGGTGAGTGGGATTGGATGATTCTGGGTCATATAAAGATTGGTGTCTGACATTCTCCAGCTCTAGTCTCAGTCTGGTGAACTGTTCTGGAGTTCTTCACTCCTCCACTCTCCAATCTCTCTCTTCCTTTATTGCAGGTCCGGCCACGTCCCCAAATCAGGCATCCGGGGAACAACCAACTGAAGAATCTCCTGACGGTTCATCCACTATCCCAGCAGTGTCAGCAGCCTCAGGTATCTGTCTTGTGGGGCCCATTGTTTACAGTGTGTTCACTCAATGTGACTCCTGAAAACCTCATTCCCGGAGATTCATCCAATCTCTTACTGAGGAAAAGGGTATCGTGACTGAGGGGAGTGGGATGAGTAGACTTAGGGGAGAGGGATGAGGAGACTGAGGGGAGTGAGTATCGTGACTGAAGGGAGTGGGATGAGGAGCCTGCGGTGTGTGGTATGAGGACACTGAGGGGAGTGGGATGAGGAGACACAGGGCAGTTGGATGAGGGAACTGAGGGGAGTGGGATGAGGAGACTGAGGGGAGCGGCATGAGGAGACTGAGGGAGTGAGGTGAGTGGACTTAGGGGAGTGGCATGAGCAGACTGAGGGCATTTGGATTACGAGACTGAATGGTGTGGGTTGAGGTGAAAAAGGCGAGAGGGATTAGGAGACTGAGGGGAGTGGGATGAGGAGAGTGATGGGAGTGTGATCCAGGAGACTGAGGGGAGTGGGTTGAGGAGACTGAGGGGAGTGGGATGAGGAGACTGAGGGGAGTGGGAAGAGGAGACTGAGGGGAGTGGGATGAGGAGCCTGAGGGGAATGTGGGATCAGGAGACTGAGGGGAGTGGGATGAGGAGACTGAAGTGAGTGGGATGAGGAGACTGAGCGAATGTGGGATCAGGAGACTGAGGGGAGTGGGATGAGGAGACTGAAGGGAGTGGGATGAGGAGACTGAGGGGAGTGGGATGTGGGAACTGAGGGGAGTGGAATGAGGGGACAGAGGCGAGTGGGATCAGGAGACTGAGGGGAGTGGGATGAGGAGACTGATGTGAGTGTGATCCAGGAGACTGAGGGGATTGGGATGAGGAGACTGAGGGGAGTGGGATGAGGAGACTGAGGGGAGTGGGGAGATGAGACTGAGGGGGGTTAGTTAAGGAGACTGAGGGGAGTGGGATGAGGAGATTGAGGGGAGTGGGATGAGGAGACTGAAGGGAGACCGATGAGGAGAATGAGGGGAGTGGGATGAGAAGACTGTTAGGAGTAGGATGAGAGAACTCAGGGGAGTGGGATGAGGAGACGGAGGAGAGTGGAATGAGGAGACTGAGGTTAGTGGGATGAGGAGACTGAGGGGAGTGGGATGAGGAGACTGAGGGGAGTGGGATGTGGGAACTGAGGGGAGTGGGATGTGGGAACTGAGGGGAGTGCAATGAGGTGACTGAAGGTAGTGGGATGAGGAGACAGATGGGAGTGGGATGAGGAGACTGATGTGATGGGGTCAGGAGACTGAGCGGAGTGGAATGAGGAGGCTGAGGGGAGTGGGATGAGGAGACTGTGGTGAGTGTGTGAGGAGACTGAGGGGAGTGGGACACAGATCCTGAGGGGAGTGAGACACAGTTTCTGTGGGGAGTGGAACGCAGTTCCTGAGGGGAGTGGGACACAGTTCCTGAGAGGAGTGGGACACAGTTCCTGAGGGGAGTGGGACACAGTTCCAGAGGGTAGTGGGACACAGTTCCTGATGGGAGTGGGACGCGGTTCCTGAGGGGAGTGGGACGCCGTTCCCGAGGGGAGTCGGATGCAGTTCCTGAGGTGAGTGGGACACAGTTCCTGAGGGGAGTGGGACACAGTTCCAGAGGGGAGTGGGACACAGTTCCTGAGGAGTTGGACAAAGTTCATGAGGGGAGTGGGACACTGTTCCTGAGGGGAGTGGGACAGAGATTCTGAGGGGAGTGGGACACAGTTCCTGAGGTGAGTGGGACAGAGATTCTGAGGGGAGTGGGACACAGTTCCTGAGGTGAGTGGGACACAGTTCCTGAGGGGAGTGGGACACAGTTCCTGAGGGGAGTGGGACAGAGATTCTGAGGGGAGTGGGACACAGTTCCTGAGGTGAGTGGGACACAGTTCCTGAGGGGAGTGGGACACAGTTCCTGAGGGGAGTGGGACACAGTTCCTGAGGGGAGTGGTACGCAGTTCCTAAGGGGAGTGGGACGCAGTTCCTGAGGGCAGTGTGACACAGTTCCTGAGGGGAGTGTGACACAGTTCCTGAGGGGAGTGGGACACAGTTCCTGAGGGGAGTGGGACACAGTTCCTGAGGTGAGTGGGATACAGTTCCTGAGGGGAGTGGGAGGCAGTTCCTGAGGATAGTGGGAAACAGTTACTGAGGGGAGTGGGACACAGTTCCTGAGGGGACTGGGACGCAGTTCCTGAGGTGAGTGGGACGCAGTTCCTGAGGGCAGTGGGACACAGTTCCTGAGGGGAGTGGGACACAGTTCCTGAGGTGAGTGGGATTGGATGATTCTGGGTCATATAAAGATTGGTGTCTGACATTCTCCAGCTCTAGTCTCAGTCTGGTGAACTGTTCTGGAGTTCTTCACTCCTCCACTCTCCAATCTCTCTCTTCCTTTATTGCAGGTCCGGCCACGTCCCCAAATCAGGCATCCGGGGAACAACCAACTGAAGAATCTCCTGACGGTTCATCCACTATCCCAGCAGTGTCAGCAGCCTCAGGTATCTGTCTTGTGGGGCCCATTGTTTACAGTGTGTTCACTCAATGTGACTCCTGAAAACCTCATTCCCGGAGATTCATCCAATCTCTTACTGAGGAAAAGGGTATCGTGACTGAGGGGAGTGGGATGAGTAGACTTAGGGGAGAGGGATGAGGAGACTGAGGGGAGTGAGTATCGTGACTGAAGGGAGTGGGATGAGGAGCCTGCGGTGTGTGGTATGAGGACACTGAGGGGAGTGGGATGAGGAGACACAGGGCAGTTGGATGAGGGAACTGAGGGGAGTGGGATGAGGAGACTGAGGGGAGCGGCATGAGGAGACTGAGGGAGTGAGGTGAGTGGACTTAGGGGAGTGGCATGAGCAGACTGAGGGCATTTGGATTACGAGACTGAATGGTGTGGGTTGAGGTGAAAAAGGCGAGAGGGATTAGGAGACTGAGGGGAGTGGGATGAGGAGAGTGATGGGAGTGTGATCCAGGAGACTGAGGGGAGTGGGTTGAGGAGACTGAGGGGAGTGGGATGAGGAGACTGAGGGGAGTGGGAAGAGGAGACTGAGGGGAGTGGGATGAGGAGCCTGAGGGGAATGTGGGATCAGGAGACTGAGGGGAGTGGGATGAGGAGACTGAAGTGAGTGGGATGAGGAGACTGAGCGAATGTGGGATCAGGAGACTGAGGGGAGTGGGATGAGGAGACTGAAGGGAGTGGGATGAGGAGACTGAGGGGAGTGGGATGTGGGAACTGAGGGGAGTGGAATGAGGGGACAGAGGCGAGTGGGATCAGGAGACTGAGGGGAGTGGGATGAGGAGACTGATGTGAGTGTGATCCAGGAGACTGAGGGGATTGGGATGAGGAGACTGAGGGGAGTGGGATGAGGAGACTGAGGGGAGTGGGGAGCTGAGACTGAGGGGGGTTAGTTAAGGAGACTGAGGGGAGTGGGATGAGGAGACTGAGGGGAGTGGGATGAGGAGACTGAAGGGAGACCGATGAGGAGAATGAGGGGAGTGGGATGAGAAGACTGTTAGGAGTAGGATGAGAGAACTCAGGGGAGTGGGATGAGGAGACGGAGGAGAGTGGAATGAGGAGACTGAGGTTAGTGGGATGAGGAGACTGAGGGGAGTGGGATGAGGAGACTGAGGGGAGTGGGATGTGGGAACTGAGGGGAGTGGGATGTGGGAACTGAGGGGAGTGCAATGAGGTGACTGAAGGTAGTGGGATGAGGAGACAGATGGGAGTGGGATGAGGAGACTGATGTGATGGGGTCAGGAGACTGAGCGGAGTGGAATGAGGAGGCTGAGGGGAGTGGGATGAGGAGACTGTGGTGAGTGTGTGAGGAGACTGAGGGGAGTGGGACACAGATCCTGAGGGGAGTGAGACACAGTTCCTGTGGGGAGTGGAACGCAGTTCCTGAGGGGAGTGGGACACAGTTCCTGAGAGGAGTGGGACACAGTTCCTGAGGGGAGTGGGACACAGTTCCTGATGGGAGTGGACACAGTTCCTGAGGGGAGTGGGACACAGTTCCTGAGGGGAGAGGGACACAGTTTGCTGAGGGGAGTGGGACACAGTTCCTGAGGGGACTGGGACACAGTTCCAGAGGGGAGTGGGACACAGTTCCTGAGGGGAGTGGGACACAGTTCCTGAGGGGAGTGGGACACAGTTTCTGAGGGAAGTGGGACACAGTTCCTGAGGGGAGTGGACACAGTTCCTGAGGGGAGTGGGACACAGTTCCTGAGGGGACTGGGACACAGTTCCTGAGGGGAGTGGGACACAGTTCCTAAGGGGAGTGGGACACAGTTTCTGAGGGGAGTGGGACACAGTTCCTGAGGGAAGTGGGATACAGTTCCTGAGGGGAGTGGGACACAGTTCCTGAGGGAAGTGGGACACAGTTTCTGAGGGGATTGGACACAGCTCCTGAGGGGAGTGGGACACAGTTCCTGAGGGGAGTGGACACAGTTCCTGAGGGAAGTGGGACACAGTTTCTGAGGGGAGTGGGACACAGTTCCTCAGGGAAGTGGGACACAGTTTCTGAGGGGATTGGACACAGTTCCTGAGCGGAGTGGGACACAGTTCCTGAGGGGAGTGGGACACAGTTTCTGAGGGGAGTGGGACACAGTTCATCCACTATCCCAGCAGTGTCTGCAGCCTCAGGTATCTGTCTTGTGGGGCGCATTGTTTACAGTCTGTTCACTCAATGTGACTCCTGAAAATCTCATTGCCGGAGATTCATCCAATCTCTTACTGAGGGAGTGGGTATCGTGACTGAGGGGAGTGGGATGAGAGACTGAGGGAAGTGGGCTGAGGAGATTGAGGTGAGTGGGATGAGGAGACTGAGGGAATTGGGATGAGGAGACTGAGGGGAGTGGGATGAAGAGACTGAGGGGAGTGGGATGAGGAAACAGAGGGGAGTGGGATGAGGATGCTTAGGGGAGTGGGATGAGGAGACTGAGGGGAGTGGGATGAAGAGACTGATGGGAGTGGGATGTGGAGACTGAGGGGATTGGGATGAGGGGACTGAGTGGCGTGGTATTGCGACTGAAGGGAGTGGAATGATGAGACTGAGGGGAGTGGGATGAGGAGACACAGGGGAGTGGGATGAGGAGACCGACGGGAGTGGGATGAGGAGACTGAGGGGAGTGGGATGAGTAGACTGAAGGGAGTGTGATGAGGTGACCGAGCGGAGTGTGATGAGGAGACCGAGGGGAGTGTGATGAGGAGACTGAGGGGAGTGGGATGAGGAGACTGAGAGGAGTGGGATGAGGAGACTGAAGGGAGTGGGATGAGGAGACTGAGAGGAGTGGGATGAGGAGAATGAGGTGTCTGGGATGAGGAGACCGAAGGGAGTGGGATGAGGAGACTGAGGGGAGTGTGTTGAGGAGACTGAGGGGAGTGGGATGAGGGGACTGAGAGGAGTGGGATGAGGAGACTGAGGGGACTGGGATGAGGGGACAGAGGGGAGTTGGATGAGGAGACTGAGTGGAGTGGAATGTGGAGACTGAGAGATAGTGGGATGAAGAGACTGAGGGGAGTGGGATGAGGAGTCTGAGTGGAGTGGGATGAGGAGTCTGAGGGGAGTGGGATGAGGTGACTGAGGGGAGTGGGATGAGGAGACTGAGGGGAGTGGGATGAGGGGACTGAGGGGAGTGGGATAAGGAGAGTGCGGGGAGTGGGATGAGGAAACTGAGGGGAGTGGGGTGAGCAACTGAGGGGAGTGGAATGAGGTGACTGAGGGGTGTGGGATGAGGAGACTGAGGGGAGTGGGATGAGGTAACTGAGGGGAGTGTGATGTGGAGATGGAGGGGAGTGGGACGCAGTTCCCGAGGGGAGTGGTACGCAGTTCCCGGGGGATTTGGACGCAGTTCCTGTGTGGAGTGGGACACAGTTCCTGAGGGGAGTGGGACACAGTTCCTGAGGGGAGTGGGACACAGTTCCTGAGGGAAGTGGGACACAGTTCCTGAGGGAAGTGGGACGCAGTTCCTCAGGGGAGTGGGATGCAGTTCCTGAGGGGAGAGGGACGCAGTTCCCGATGGGAGTGGGACGCAGTTCCCGAGGGGAGTGGGACACAGTTCCTGAGGTGAGTGGGCCACAGTTCCTGAGGGGAGTGGGAAACAGTTCCTGAGGGGAGTGGGACACAGTTCCTGAGGGGAGTGGGACACAGTTCCTGAGGAGAGTGGGATGCAGTTCCTGAGGGGAGAGGGACGCAGTTCCTTATGGGAGTGGGATGCAGTTCCTGAGGGGAGTGGGACACAGTTGCTGAGGGGAGTGGGAGGTAGATCCTGAGGTGAGTGGGACACAGTTCCTGAGGGGAGTGAGATTCAGTTCCTGAGGGGAGTGGGACACAGTTCCTGAGGTTGAGTGGGAGACAGTTCCTGAGGGGAGTTCTAAACAGTTCCTGAGGGGAATGGGACACAGTTTCTGAGGGGAGTTGGACACAGTTCCTGAGGGGAGTGGGACACAGTTCCTGAGGGGAGTGGGACAGAGTTCCTGAGCGGAGTGGGAATCAGTTCCTGAGGTGAGTGGGACACATTTTCTGAGGGGAGTGGGACACAGTTTCTGAGGGAAGTGGGACACAGTTCCTGAGAGGAGTGAGTCACAGTTCCTGAGGGGAGTGGGACACAGTTCCTGTGGGGAGTTGGACACAGTTCCTGAGAGGAGTGGGACACAGTTCCTGAGAGGAGTGAGTCACAGTTCCTGCGGGGAGTGGGACACAGTTTCTGAGGGAAGTGGGACACAGTTCCTGAGAGGAGTGAGTCACAGTTCCTGAGAGGTGTGAGTCACAGTTCCTGAGGGGAGTGGGACACAGTTCCTGAGAGGAGTGAGTCACAGTTGCTGAGGGGAGTGGGACACAGTTTCTGAGGGAAGTGGGACACAGTTCCTGAGAGGAGTGAGTCACAGTTCCTGAGAGGAGTGAGTCACAGTTACTGAGGGGAGTGGGACACAGTTCCTGAGTGGAGTGGGAAACTGTTCCTGTGGGGAGTGGGACACAGTTCCTGAAGGGACTGGGACACAGTTCCTGAGGGGAGTGCGACACTGTTCCTGAAAGGGAGTGGGACACAGTTCCTGACAGGAGTTGGACACAGTTCCTCAGGGGAGTGGCCCACAGTTCCTGAGGCGTGTGGGAAACAGTTCCTGAGGGGAGTGGGACACAGTTCCTGAGGGGAGTGGGATTCAGTTCCTGAGGGGAGTGGGACACAGTTCCTGAGGTTGAGTGGGAGACAGTTCCTGAGGGGAGTTCTAAACAGTTCCTGAGGGGAATGGGACACAGTTTCTGAGGGGAGTTGGACACAGTTCCTGAGGGGAGTGGGACACAGTTCCTGAGGGGAGTGGGACAGAGTTCCTGAGCGGAGTGGGAATCAGTTCCTGAGGTGAGTGGGACACATTTTCTGAGGGGAGTGGGACACAGTTTCTGAGGGAAGTGGGACACAGTTCCTGAGAGGAGTGAGTCACAGTTCCTGAGGGGAGTGGGACACAGTTCCTGTGGGGAGTTGGACACAGTTCCTGAGAGGAGTGGGACACAGTTCCTGAGAGGAGTGAGTCACAGTTCCTGCGGGGAGTGGGACACAGTTTCTGAGGGAAGTGGGACACAGTTCCTGAGAGGAGTGAGTCACAGTTCCTGAGAGGTGTGAGTCACAGTTCCTGAGGGGAGTGGGACACAGTTCCTGAGGGGAGTGGGACACTGTTCCTGTGGGGAGTGGGACACAGTTCCTGAGAGGAGTGAGTCACAGTTCCTGAGGGGAGTGGGACACAGTTTCTGAGGGAAGTGGGACACAGTTCCTGAGAGGAGTGAGTCACAGTTCCTGAGAGGAGTGAGTCACAGTTACTGAGGGGAGTGGGACACAGTTCCTGAGTGGAGTGGGAAACTGTTCCTGTGGGGAGTGGGACACAGTTCCTGAAGGGAATGGGACACAGTTCCTGAGGGGAGTGCGACACTGTTCCTGAAAGGGAGTGGGACACAGTTCCTGACAGGAGTTGGACACAGTTCCTCAGGGGAGTGGCCCACAGTTCCTGAGGCGTGTGGGAAACAGTTCCTGAGGGGAGTGGGACACAGATCCTGAGGGGAGTGGGACACAGTTCCTGAGAGGAGTGGACGCAGCACCTGAGGGGAGTGGGACACAGTTCCTGAGGGGAGTGAGACACAGTTCCTGAGGGGAGTGGGACACAGTTCCTGAGCGGAGTGGGACACAGTTCCTGAGGGGAGTGGGACACAGTTCCTTGGGGAGTGGGACGAAGTTCCTGACGGGAGTGGGACACAGTTCCTGAGGGGAGTGGGACACAGTTCCTGAGGGGAGTGGGACACAGTTCCTGAGGGGAGTGGGACACAGTTCCTGAGCGGAGTGGGACACAGTTCCTGAGGGGAGTGGGACACAGTTCCTGAGGGGAGTGGGACACAGTTCCTGAGGGGAGTGGGACACAGTTCCTGAGGGGAGTGGGATGCAGTTCCTGAAGGAAGTGGGACACAGTTCCTGAGGGGAGTGGGACACAGATCCTGAGGGGAGTGGGACACAGTTCCTGAGGGGAGTCGGATGCAGTTCCTGAAGGAAGGGGGACACAGTTCCTGAGGGGAGTGGGACACAGTTCCTGCGGGGAGTGGGACACAGTTCCTGAGGGGAGTGGGATTCACTTCCTGAAGGGAGTTGGACACAGTTCCTGAGGGGAGTGGGACACAGTTCCTGAGGGGAGTGGGACACAGTTCCTGAGGGGAGTGGGACACAGTTCCTGAGGGGAGTTCTAAACAGTTCCTGAGGGGAATGGGACACAGAAGACTGTTAGGAGTAGGATGAGGGAACTCAGGGGAGTGGGATGAGGAAACGGAGGAGAGTGGAATGAGGAGACTGAGGTTAGTGGGATGAGGAGACTGAGGGGAGTGGGATGAGGAGACTGAGGGGAGTGGGATGTGGGAACTGAGGGGAGTGGGATGTGGGAATTGAGGGGAGTGCAATGAGGTGACTGAAGGTAGTGGGATGAGGAGACAGATGGGAGTGGGATGAGGAGACTGATGTGATGGGGTCAGGAGACTGAGCGGAGTGGAATGAGGAGGCTGAGGGGAGTGGGATGAGGAGACTGTGGTGAGTGTGTGAGGAGACTGAGGGGAGTGGGACACAGATCCTGAGGGGAGTGAGACACAGTTTCTGTGGGGAGTGGAACGCAGTTCCTGAGGGGAGTGGGACACAGTTCCTGAGAGGAGTGGGACACAGTTCCTGAGGGGAGTGGGACACAGTTCCTGAGGGGAGTGGGACACAGTTCCTGAGGGGAGTGGACACAGTTCCTGAGGGGAGTGGGACACAGTTCCTGAGGGGAGTGGGACACAGTTCCTGAGGGAGTGGGACACAGTTCCTGAGGGGAGTGGACACAGTTCCTGAGGGGAGTGGGACACAGTTCCTGAGGGGAGTGGACACAGTTCCTGAGGGGAGTGGGACACAGTTCCTGAGGGGAGTGGGACACAGTTCCTGAGGGGAGTTGGACACAGTTCCTGAGGGGAGTGGGACACAGTTCCTGATGGGAGTGGACACAGTTCCTGAGGGGAGTGGGACACAGTTCCTGAGGGGAGGGGGACACAGTTCCTGAGGGGAGTGGGACACAGTTCCTGAGGGGAGTGGGACACAGTTCCTGATGGGAGTGGACACAGTTCCTGAGGGGAGTGGGACACAGTTCCTGAGGGGAGGGGGACACAGTTTGCTGAGGGGAGTGGGACACAGTTCCTGAGGGGACTGGGACACAGTTCCAGAGGGGAGTGGGACACAGTTCCTGAGGGGAGGGGGACACAGTTCCTGAGGGGAGTGGGACACAGTTCCTGAGGGGAGTGGGACACAGTTCCTGAGGGGAGTGGGACACAGTTTCTGAGGGAAGTGGGGCACAGTTCCTGAGGGGAGTGGACACAGTTCCTGAGGGGAGTGGGACACAGTTCCTGAGGGGACTGGGACACAGTTCCTGAGGGGAGTGGGACACAGTTCCTAAGGGGAGTGGGACACAGTTTCTCAGGGGAGTGGGACACAGTTCCTGAGGGAAGTGGGATACAGTTCCTGAGGGGAGTGGGACACAGTTCCTGAGGGAAGTGGGACACAGTTTCTGAGGGGATTGGACACAGCTCCTGAGGGGAGTGGGACACAGTTCCTGAGGGGAGTGGACACAGTTCCTGAGGGAAGTGGGACACAGTTTCTGAGGGGAGTGGGACACAGTTCCTGAGGGAAGTGGGACACAGTTTCTGAGGGGATTGGACACAGTTCCTGAGCGGAGTGGGACACAGTTCCTGAGGGGAGTGGGACACAGTTTCTGAGGGGAGTGGGACACAGTTCATCCACTATCCCAGCAGTGTCTGCAGCCTCAGGTATCTGTCTTGTGGGGCGCATTGTTTACAGTCTGTTCACTCAATGTGACTCCTGAAAATCTCATTGCCGGAGATTCATCCAATCTCTTACTGAGGGAGTGGGTATCGTGACTGAGGGGAGTGGGATGAGAGACTGAGGGAAGTGGGCTGAGGAGATTGAGGTGAGTGGGATGAGGAGACTGAGGGAATTGGGATGAGGAGACTGAGGGGAGTGGGATGAAGAGACTGAGGGGAGTGGGATGAGGAAACAGAGGGGAGTGGGATGAGGATGCTTAGGGGAGTGGGATGAGGAGACTGAGGGGAGTGGGATGAAGAGACTGATGGGAGTGGGATGTGGAGACTGAGGGGATTGGGATGAGGGGACTGAGTGGCGTGGTATTGCGACTGAAGGGAGTGGAATGATGAGACTGATGGGAGTGGGATGTGGAGACTGAGGGGATTGGGATGAGGGGACTGAGTGGCGTGGTATTGCGACTGAAGGGAGTGGAATGATGAGACTGAGGGGAGTGGGATGAGGAGACACAGGGGAGTGGGATGAGGAGACCGACGGGAGTGGGATGAGGAGACTGAGGGGAGTGGGATGAGTAGACTGAAGGGAGTGTGATGAGGAGACCGAGCGGAGTGTGATGAGGAGACCGAGGGGAGTGTGATGAGGAGACTGAGGGGAGTGGGATGAGGAGACTGAGAGGAGTGGGATGAGGAGACTGAAGGGAGTGGGATGAGGAGACTGAGAGGAGTGGGATGAGGAGAATGAGGTGTCTGGGATGAGGAGACCGAAGGGAGTGGGATGAGGAGACTGAGGGGAGTGTGTTGAGGAGACTGAGGGGAGTGGGATGAGGGGACTGAGAGGAGTGGGATGAGGAGACTGAGGGGACTGGGATGAGGGGACAGAGGGGAGTTGGATGAGGAGACTGAGTGGAGTGGAATGTGGAGACTGAGAGATAGTGGGATGAAGAGACTGAGGGGAGTGGGATGAGGAGTCTGAGTGGAGTGGGATGAGGAGTCTGAGGGGAGTGGGATGAGGTGACTGAGGGGAGTGGGATGAGGAGACTGAGGGGAGTGGGATGAGGGGACTGAGGGGAGTGGGATAAGGAGAGTGCGGGGAGTGGGATGAGGAAACTGAGGGGAGTGGGATGAGCAACTGAGGGGAGTGGAATGAGGTGACTGAGGGGTGTGGGATGAGGAGACTGAGGGGAGTGGGATGAGGTAACTGAGGGGAGTGTGATGTGGAGATGGAGGGGAGTGGGACGCAGTTCCCGAGGGGAGTGGTACGCAGTTCCCGGGGGATTTGGACGCAGTTCCTGTGTGGAGTGGGACACAGTTCCTGAGGGGAGTGGGACACAGTTCCTGAGGGGAGTGGGACACAGTTCCTGAGGGAAGTGGGACACAGTTCCTGAGGGAAGTGGGACGCAGTTCCTCAGGGGAGTGGGATGCAGTTCCTGAGGGGAGAGGGACGCAGTTCCCGATGGGAGTGGGACGCAGTTCCCGAGGGGAGTGGGACACAGTTCCTGAGGGGAGTGGGAGGTAGTTCCTGAGGTGAGTGGGCCACAGTTCCTGAGGGGAGTGGGAAACAGTTCCTGAGGGGAGTGGGACACAGTTCCTGAGGGGAGTGGGACACAGTTCCTGAGGAGAGTGGGATGCAGTTCCTGAGGGGAGAGGGACGCAGTTCCTTATGGGAGTGGGATGCAGTTCCTGAGGGGAGTGGGACACAGTTGCTGAGGGGAGTGGGAGGTAGATCCTGAGGTGAGTGGGACACAGTTCCTGAGGGGAGTGGGATTCAGTTCCTGAGGGGAGTGGGACACAGTTCCTGAGGTTGAGTGGGAGACAGTTCCTGAGGGGAGTTCTAAACAGTTCCTGAGGGGAATGGGACCCAGTTTCTGAGGGGAGTTGGACACAGTTCCTGAGGGGAGTGGGACACAGTTCCTGAGGGGAGTGGGACAGAGTTCCTGAGCGGAGTGGGAATCAGTTCCTGAGGTGAGTGGGACACATTTTCTGAGGGGAGTGGGACACAGTTTCTGAGGGAAGTGGGACACAGTTCCTGAGAGGAGTGAGTCACAGTTCCTGAGGGGAGTGGGACACAGTTCCTGTGGGGAGTTGGACACAGTTCCTGAGAGGAGTGGGACACAGTTCCTGAGAGGAGTGAGTCACAGTTCCTGCGGGGAGTGGGACACAGTTTCTGAGGGAAGTGGGACACAGTTCCTGAGAGGAGTGAGTCACAGTTCCTGAGAGGTGTGAGTCACAGTTCCTGAGGGGAGTGGGACACAGTTCCTGAGAGGAGTGAGTCACAGTTGCTGAGGGGAGTGGGACACAGTTTCTGAGGGAAGTGGGACACAGTTCCTGAGAGGAGTGAGTCACAGTTCCTGAGAGGAGTGAGTCACAGTTACTGAGGGGAGTGGGACACAGTTCCTGAGTGGAGTGGGAAACTGTTCCTGTGGGGAGTGGGACACAGTTCCTGAAGGGAATGGGACACAGTTCCTGAGGGGAGTGCGACACTGTTCCTGAAAGGGAGTGGGACACAGTTCCTGACAGGAGTTGGACACAGTTCCTCAGGGGAGTGGCCCACAGTTCCTGAGGCGTGTGGGAAACAGTTCCTGAGGGGAGTGGGACACAGTTCCTGAGGGGAGTGGGATTCAGTTCCTGAGGGGAGTGGGACACAGTTCCTGAGGTTGAGTGGGAGACAGTTCCTGAGGGGAGTTCTAAACAGTTCCTGAGGGGAATGGGACACAGTTTCTGAGGGGAGTTGGACACAGTTCCTGAGGGGATTGGGACACAGTTCCTGAGGGGAGTGGGACAGAGTTCCTGAGCGGAGTGGGAATCAGTTCCTGAGGTGAGTGGGACACATTTTCTGAGGGGAGTGGGACACAGTTTCTGAGGGAAGTGGGACACAGTTCCTGAGAGGAGTGAGTCACAGTTCCTGAGGGGAGTGGGACACAGTTCCTGTGGGGAGTTGGACACAGTTCCTGAGAGGAGTGGGACACAGTTCCTGAGAGGAGTGAGTCACAGTTCCTGCGGGGAGTGGGACACAGTTTCTGAGGGAAGTGGGACACAGTTCCTGAGAGGAGTGAGTCACAGTTCCTGAGAGGTGTGAGTCACAGTTCCTGAGGGGAGTGGGACACAGTTCCTGAGGGGAGTGGGACACTGTTCCTGTGGGGAGTGGGACACAGTTCCTGAGAGGAGTGAGTCACAGTTCCTGAGGGGAGTGGGACACAGTTTCTGAGGGAAGTGGGACACAGTTCCTGAGAGGAGTGAGTCACAGTTCCTGAGAGGAGTGAGTCACAGTTACTGAGGGGAGTGGGACACAGTTCCTGAGTGGAGTGGGAAACTGTTCCTGTGGGGAGTGGGACACAGTTCCTGAAGGGAATGGGACACAGTTCCTGAGGGGAGTGCGACACTGTTCCTGAGGGGAGTGGGACACAGTTCCTGACAGGAGTTGGACACAGTTCCTCAGGGGAGTGGCCCACAGTTCCTGAGGCGTGTGGGAAACAGTTCCTGAGGGGAGTGGGACACAGATCCTGAGGGGAGTGGGACACAGTTCCTGAGAGGAGTGGACGCAGCACCTGAGGGGAGTGGGACACAGTTCCTGAGGGGAGTGAGACACAGTTCCTGAGGGGAGTGGGACACAGTTCCTGAGCGGAGTGGGACACAGTTCCTGAGGGGAGTGGGACACAGTTCCTTGGGGAGTGGGACGAAGTTCCTGACGGGAGTGGGACACAGTTCCTGAGGGGAGTGGGACACAGTTCCTGAGGGGAGTGGGACACAGTTCCTGAGGGGAGTGGGACACAGTTCCTGAGCGGAGTGGGACACAGTTCCTGAGGGGAGTGGGACACAGTTCCTGAGGGGAGTGGGACACAGTTCCTGAGAGGAGTGGGACACAGTTCCTGAGGGGAGTCGGATGCAGTTCCTGAAGGAAGTGGGACACAGTTCCTGAGGGGAGTGGGACACAGAACCTGAGGGGAGTGGGACACAGTTCCTGAGGGGAGTCGGATGCAGTTCCTGAAGGAAGGGGGACACAGTTCCTGAGGGGAGTGGGACACAGTTCCTGCGGGGAGTGGGACACAGTTCCTGAGGGGAGTGGGATTCAGTTCCTGAAGGGAGTTGGACACAGTTCCTGAGGGGAGTGGGACACAGTTCCTGAGGGGAGTGGGACACAGTTCCTGAGGGGAGTGGGACACAGTTCCTGAGGGGAGTTCTAAACAGTTCCTGAGGGGAATGGGACACAGAAGACTGTTAGGAGTAGGATGAGGGAACTCAGGGGAGTGGGATGAGGAGACGGAGGAGAGTGGAATGAGGAGACTGAGGTTAGTGGGATGAGGAGACTGAGGGGAGTGGGATGAGGAGACTGAGGGGAGTGGGATGTGGGAACTGAGGGGAGTGGGATGTGGGAATTGAGGGGAGTGCAATGAGGTGACTGAAGGTAGTGGGATGAGGAGACAGATGGGAGTGGGATGAGGAGACTGATGTGATGGGGTCAGGAGACTGAGCGGAGTGGAATGAGGAGGCTGAGGGGAGTGGGATGAGGAGACTGTGGTGAGTGTGTGAGGAGACTGAGGGGAGTGGGACACAGATCCTGAGGGGAGTGAGACACAGTTTCTGTGGGGAGTGGAACGCAGTTCCTGAGGGGAGTGGGACACAGTTCCTGAGAGGAGTGGGACACAGTTCCTGAGGGGAGTGGGACACAGTTCCTGAGGGGAGTGGGACACAGTTCCTGAGGGGAGTGGACACAGTTCCTGAGGGGAGTGGGACACAGTTCCTGAGGGGAGTGGGACACAGTTCCTGAGGGAGTGGGACACAGTTCCTGAGGGGAGTGGACACAGTTCCTGAGAGGAGTGGGACACAGTTCCTGAGGGGAGTGGACACAGTTCCTGAGGGGAGTGGGACACAGTTCCTGAGGGGAGTGGGACACAGTTCCTGAGGGGAGTTGGACACAGTTCCTGAGGGGAGTGGGACACAGTTCCTGATGGGAGTGGACACAGTTCCTGAGGGGAGTGGGACACAGTTCCTGAGGGGAGTGGGACACAGTTCCTGAGGGGACTGGGACACAGTTCCAGAGGGGAGTGGGACACAGTTCCTGAGGGGAGGGGGACACAGTTCCTGAGGGGAGTGGGACACAGTTCCTGAGGGGAGTGGGACACAGTTCCTGATGGGAGTGGACACAGTTCCTGAGGGGAGTGGGACACAGTTCCTGAGGGGAGGGGGACACAGTTTGCTGAGGGGAGTGGGACACAGTTCCTGAGGGGACTGGGACACAGTTCCAGAGGGGAGTGGGACACAGTTCCTGAGGGGAGGGGGACACAGTTCCTGAGGGGAGTGGGACACAGTTCCTGAGGGGAGTGGGACACAGTTCCTGAGGGGAGTGGGACACAGTTTCTGAGGGAAGTGGGACACAGTTCCTGAGGGGAGTGGACACAGTTCCTGAGGGGAGTGGGACACAGTTCCTGAGGGGACTGGGACACAGTTCCTGAGGGAAGTGGGACACAGTTCCTAAGGGGAGTGGGACACAGTTTCTGAGGGGAGTGGGACACAGTTCCTGAGGGAAGTGGGATACAGTTCCTGAGGGGAGTGGGACACAGTTCCTGAGGGAAGTGGGACACAGTTTCTGAGGGGATTGGACACAGCTCCTGAGGGGAGTGGGACACAGTTCCTGAGGGGAGTGGACACAGTTCCTGAGGGAAGTGGGACACAGTTTCTGAGGGGAGTGGGACACAGTTCCTGAGGGAAGTGGGACACAGTTTCTGAGGGGATTGGACACAGTTCCTGAGCGGAGTGGGACACAGTTCCTGAGGGGAGTGGGACACAGTTTCTGAGGGGAGTGGGACACAGTTCATCCACTATCCCAGCAGTGTCTGCAGCCTCAGGTATCTGTCTTGTGGGGCGCATTGTTTACAGTCTGTTCACTCAATGTGACTCCTGAAAATCTCATTGCCGGAGATTCATCCAATCTCTTACTGAGGGAGTGGGTATCGTGACTGAGGGGAGTGGGATGAGAGACTGAGGGAAGTGGGCTGAGGAGATTGAGGTGAGTGGGATGAGGAGACTGAGGGAATTGGGATGAGGAGACTGAGGGGAGTGGGATGAAGAGACTGAGGGGAGTGGGATGAGGAAACAGAGGGGAGTGGGATGAGGATGCTTAGGGGAGTGGGATGAGGAGACTGAGGGGAGTGGGATGAAGAGACTGATGGGAGTGGGATGTGGAGACTGAGGGGATTGGGATGAGGGGACTGAGTGGCGTGGTATTGCGACTGAAGGGAGTGGAATGATGAGACTGAGGGGAGTGGGATGAGGAGACACAGGGGAGTGGGATGAGGAGACCGACGGGAGTGGGATGAGGAGACTGAGGGGAGTGGGATGAGTAGACTGAGGGGAGTGTGATGAGGAGACCGAGCGGAGTGTGATGAGGAGACCGAGGGGAGTGTGATGAGGAGACTGAGGGGAGTGGGATGAGGGGACTGAGAGGAGTGGGATGAGGAGACTGAAGGGAGTGGGATGAGGAGACTGAGAGGAGTGGGATGAGGAGAATGAGGTGTCTGGGATGAGGAGACCGAAGGGAGTGTGATGAGGAGACTGAGGGGAGTGTGTTGAGGAGACTGAGGGGAGTGGGATGAGGGGACTGAGAGGAGTGGGATGAGGAGACTGAGGGGACTGGGATGAGGGGACAGAGGGGAGTTGGATGAGGAGACTGAGTGGAGTGGAATGTGGAGACTGAGAGATAGTGGGATGAAGAGACTGAGGGGAGTGGGATGAGGAGACTGAGTGGAGTGGGATGAGGAGTCTGAGGGGAGTGGGATGAGGGGACTGAGGGGAGTGGGATGAGGAGACTGAGGGGAGTGGGATGAGGGGACTGAGGGGAGTGGGATAAGGAGAGTGCGGGGAGTGGGATGAGGAAACTGAGGGGAGTGGGATGAGCAACTGAGGGGAGTGGAATGAGGTGACTGAGGGGTGTGGGATGAGGAGACTGAGGGGAGTGGGATGAGGTAACTGAGGGGAGTGTGATGTGGAGATGGAGGGGAGTGGGACGCAGTTCCAGAGGGGAGTGGGACGCAGTTCCCGGGGGATTTGGACGCAGTTCCTGTGTGGAGTGGGACACAGTTCCTGAGGGGAGTGGGACACAGTTCCTGAGGGGAGTGGGACACAGTTCCTGAGGGAAGTGGGACACAGTTCCTGAGGGAAGTGGGATGCAGTTCCTCAGGGGAGTGGGATGCAGTTCCTGAGGGGAGAGGGACGCAGTTCCTGATGGGAGTGGGACGCAGTTCCTGAGGGGAGTGGGACACAGTTCCTGAGGGGAGTGGGAGGTAGTTCCTGAGGTGAGTGGGTCACAGTTCCTGAGGGGAGTGGGACACAGTTCCTGAGGGGAGTGGGACACAGTTCCTGAGGGGAGTGGGACACAGTTCCTGAGGAGAGTGGGACACAGTTCCTGAGGGGAGTGGGACACAGTTCCTGAGGTTGAGTGGGAGACAGTTCCTGAGGGGAGTTCTAAACAGTTCCTGAGGGGAATGGGACACAGTTTCTGAGGGGAGTTGGACACAGTTGCTGAGGGGAGTGGGAGGTAGATCCTGAGGGGAGTGGGATGAGGAGACCGAGGGGAGTGGGATGAGGAGACTGAGGGGAGTGGGATGAGGAGACTGAGGGGAGTGGGATGAGGAGACTGAGGGGAGTGGGATGATGAGACTGAGGGGAGTGGGATGATGAGACTGAGGGGAGTGGAATGAGGAGACTGAGGGGAGTGGGATGAGGAGACTGAGCGGATGGGGATGAGGAGCCTGAGCGGATGGGGATGAGGAGACTGAGGGGAGTGGGATGAGGAGACTGAGCGGATGGCGATGAGGAGACTGAGGGGAGTGGGATGAGGAGACTGAGGGGAGTGGGATGAGGAGACTGAGGGGAGTGGGATGAGGAGACTGAGCGGATGGGAATGAGGAGACAGAGGGGAGTGTGATGAGGAGACTGAGCGGATGGGGATGAGGAGACTGAGGGGAGTGGGATGAGGAGACTGAGGGGAGTGGGATGAGGAGACTGAGGTGAGTGGGAAGAGGAGACTGAGGGGAGTGGGATGAGGAGACTGAGCGGAAGGGGATGAGGAGACAGAGGGGAGTGGGATGAGGAGACTGAGGGGAGTGGGATGAGGAGACTGATCGGATGGGGATGAGGGGACTGAGGGGAGTGGGATGAGGAGACTGAGGGGAGTGGGATGAGGGGTCTGATGGGAGTGGGATGAGGACTCTGAGTGGAGTGGGATGAGGTGTCTGAGTTGAGTGTGATGAGGAGACTGAGGGGAGTGGGATGAGGAGACTGCGGGGAGTGGAATGAGGAGACTGAGGGGAGTGTAATGAGGAGACTGAGGGGAGTGGGATGAGGAGACTGAGGGGAGAGGGATGAGGAGACTGAGGGGAGAGGGATGAGGAGACTGAGGAGAGTGGCATGAGGGGTCTGAGGGGAGTGGGATGAGGACTCTGAGTAGAGTTGGATGAGGTGTCTGAGTTGAGTGGGATGAGGAGACTGAGGGAAGTGGTACGTGGAGACTGAGGGAGAGGGACACAGTTCCTGAGGGGAGTGGGACACAGTTCCTGAGGGGAGTGTGACGCAGTTTCTGAGGGGAGTGGGACGCAGTTCCTGAGGGGAGGGGGACACAGTTCCTGAGGGGAGAGGGACACAGTTCCTGAGGGGAGTGGGACACAGTTCCTGAGGGGAGTGGGACACAGTTCCTGAGGGGAGTGGACACAGTTCCTGAGGGGAGGGGGACACAGTTCCTGAGGGGAGAGGGACACAGTTCCTGAGGGGAGTAAGTCGCAGAACCTGAGGGGAGTGGACACAGTTCCTGAGGGGAGTGGGACACAGTTCCTGAGGGGAGTGGGACACAGTTCCTGAGGGGAGTGGGACACAGTTCCTGAGGGGAGTGGGACACAGTTCCTGAGGGGAGTGGGACACAGTTCCTGAGGGGAGTGGACACAGTTCCTGAGGAGAGAGGTCACAGTTCCTGAGGGGAGTGGGACACAGTTCCTGAGGGAGTGGGACACAGTTCCTGAGGGGAGTGGGACACAGTTCCTGAGGGGAGTGGGACACAGTTCCTGAGGGGAGTGGACACAGTTCCTGAGGAGAGTGGAACACAGTTCCTGAGGGGAGTGGGACTCAGTTCCTGAGAGGAGTGGGACACAGTTCCTGAGGGGAGTGGGACACAGTTCCTGAGGGGAGTGGGACACAGTTCCTGAGGGGAGTGGGACACAGTTCCTGAGGGGAGGGGGACACAGTTCCTGAGGGGAGTGGGACACAGTTCCTGAGGGGAGTGGGACACAGTTCCTGAGGGGAGTGGGACACAGTTCCTGAGGAGAGTGGACACAGTTCCTGAGGGGAGTGGGACACAGTTCCTGAGGGGAGTGGGACACAGTTCCTGAGGGGAGTGGGACACAGTTCCTGAGGGGAGTGGGACACAGTTCCTGAGGGGAGTGGGACACAGTTCCTGAGGGGACGGGACACAGTTCCTGAGGGGAGTGGGACACAGTTCCTGAGGGGAGTGGGACACAGTTCCTGAGGGGAGTGGGACACAGTTCCTGAGGGGAGTGGGACACAGTTCCTGAGGGGAGTGGGACACAGTTCCTGAGGGGAGTGGGACACAGTTCCTGAGGGGAGTGGGACACAGTTCCTGAGGGGAGTGGGACACAGTTCCTGAGGGGAGTGGGACACAGTTCCTGAGGGGAGTGGGACACAGTTCCTGAGGGGAGTGGGACACAGTTCCTGAGGGGAGTGGGACACAGTTCCTGAGGGGAGTGGGACACAGTTCCTGAGGGGAGTGGGACACAGTTCCTGAGGTGAGTGAGACACAGTTCCTGAGGGGCGTGGGACACAGTTCCTGAGGGGAGTGGGACACAGTTCCTGAGGGGAGTTGGACATTGTTCCCGAGGGGAGTGAGACACAGTTCCTGAGGGGAGTGGGACACAGTAACTGAGGGGAGTGTGAGACAGTTCCTGAGGGGGGTGGGACACAGTTCCTGAGGGGAGTGGGACACAGTTGCTGAGGGGAGTGGGACACAGTTCCTGAGGGGAGTGGGACGCAGTTCCATGGGTAGTGGGACATAGTTCCTGAGCGGAGTGGATCACAGTTCCTGAGGGGAGTGTGACACAGTTCCTGAGGGGAGTGGGACACAGTTCCTGAGGGGAGTTGGATTGGGTGATTCTGGGTTATATAAAGACTGGTGTCTGATATTCTCGAGCTCTAGTCCCAGTCTGGTGACCTCTTCTGGTGTTCTTCACTCCTCCACTCTCCAATCTCTCTCTTCCTTTATTACAGGACTGGCCACCTACCCAAATCAGGAAACGGAGGAACAACCAACTCAAGAATCTGCGGACGGTTCATCCACTATCCCAGCAGGGATTGCAGCCTCAGGTATCTGTCTTGTGGGGCGCATTGTTTACAGGCTCTTCACTCAATGTGACTCCTGTAAACCTCATTCCCGGAGATTTATCCAATCTCTTACTGAGGGAGTGGGTATCGTGAAGGAGGGGAGTGGGATGAGGGGACTGAGGGGAGTGGGATGAGGTGAATGAGGCGAGTAGGATGAGGAGACTGAGGGGAGTGGGATGAGGAAACTGAGGGGAGAGGATGAGGAGTGTTAGGGGAGTGGGATGAGGGGCCTGAGGGGAGTTGGAAGAGGAGACTGAGCGGAGTGGGATGAGGAGACTGAGGGGAGTGGGATGACGTGACTGAGGGGAGTGGGACGTGGAAACTGAGGGGTGTGGAATGAGGAGACTGAGGGGAGTTGGATGAGGAGACTGAGGGAAGTGGGATGAGGAGACAGAGGTGAGTGGGATGAGGAGACTGAGGGGAGTGGGATGATGAGACTGACGGGAGTGGGATGAGGAGACTGAGGGGAGTTGGATGAGGAGACTGAGGGGAGTGGGATGAGGAGACAGAGGTGAGTGGGATGAGGAGACTTAGGGGAGTGGGATGAGGAGACTGAGGGGAGTGCGTTGAGGAGACAGAGGTGAGTGGGATGAGGAGACTGAGGGGAGTGGGATGAGGAGACTGAGGGCAGTGGGAAGAGGAGACTGATGGGAGTGGGGTGAGGAGACTGAAGGGTGTGGAATGAGGAGACGGAGGAGAGTGGGATGATGAGACTGAGTGGAGTGGAATTGTAGACTGAGGGGAGTGGGATGAGGAGACTGAGGGGAGTGGGATGCCTACACTGAGCGGATGGATGTGGAGACTGAAGGGTGCGGGATGAGGGCACTGTGGGGAGCGGGATGAGGAGACTGAGGGGAGTGGGATGAGGAGTCTGAGTGGAGTGAGGTCAGGGGTCTGAGTGGAGTGGGATGAGTAGTCTGAGTTGAGTGGGATGAGGAGATGGAGAGGTTTAGGGTGAGGAGACTCAGGGAAGCGGGATGAGGAGACTGAGGGGAGTGGAATGAGGAGACCGAGGGGAGTGGGATGAGGAGACTGAGGGGAGTGGGATGAGGAGACTGAGGGGAGTGGGAGGAGGAGACTGAGGGGAGTGGGATGATGAGACTGAGGGGAGTGGGATGATGAGACTGAGGGGTAGTGGAATGAGGAGACTGAGGGGAGCGGGATGAGGAGACTGAGCGGATGGGGATGAGGAGCCTGAGCGGATGGGGATGAGGAGACTGAGGGGAGTGGGATGAGGAGACTGAGCGGATGGCGATGAGGAGACTGAGGGGAGTGGGATGAGGAGACTGAGGGGAGTGGGATGAGGAGACTGAGGGGAGTGGGATGAGGAGACTGAGCGGATGGGAATGAGGAGACAGAGGGGAATGGGATGAGGAGACTGAGCGGATGGGGATGAGGAGACTGAGGGGAGTGGGATGAGGAGACTGAGGGGAGTGGGATGAGGAGACTGAGGGGAGTGGGAAGAGGAGACTGAGGGGAGTGGGATGAGGAGACTGAGTGAAGGGGATGAGGAGACAGAGTGGAGTGGGATGAGGAGACTGAGGGGAGTGGGATGAGGAGACTGATCGGATGGGGATGAGGGGACTGAGGGGAGTGGGATGAGGAGACTGAGGGGAGTGGGATGAGGAGACTGAGGGGAGTGGGATGAGGAGACTGAGGGGAGAGGGATGAGGAGACTGAGGGTAGTGGAATGAGGAGACTGAGGGGAGTGGGATGAGGAGACTGAGGGGAGAGGGATGAGGAGACTGAGGAGAGTGGCATGAGGGGTCTGAGGGGAGTGGGATGAGGACTCTGAGTAGAGTTGGATGAGGTGTCTGAGTTGAGTGGGATGTGGAGACTGAGGGGATGGGATGAGGAGAAAGAGGGAAGTGGTACGTGGAGACTGAGGGGAGAGGGACACGGTTCCTGAGGGGAGTGGGACACAGTTCCTGAGGGGAGTGTGACGCAGTTTCTGAGGGGAGTGGGACGCAGATCCTGAGGGGAGTGGGACGCAGTTCCTAGGGGAGTGGGACGCAGTTCCTGAGGGGAGTAAGTCGCAGATCCTGAGGGGAGTGGGACACAGTTCCTGAGGGGAGTGGGACAGAGATTCTGAGGGGAGTGGGACACAGTTCCTGAGGGGAGTGGGACGCAGTTCCTGAGGGGAGTAAGTCGCAGATCCTGAGGGGAGTGGGACACAGTTCCTGAGGGGAGTGGGACACAGTTACTGACGGGAGTGGGACACAGTTCCTGAGGGGAGTGGGACACAGTTCCTGAGGGGAGATGGACACAGTTCCTGAGGGGAGTGGGACACAGTTCCTGAGGAGAGTGGGACACAGTTTCTGAGGGGATGGGACACAGTTCCTGAGGGGAGTGGGACACAGTTCCTGAGGGGAGTGGGACACAGTTCCTGACGGGAGTGGGACACAGTTCCTGAGGGGAGTGGGACACAGTTTCTGAGGGGAAAGGAACACAGTTCCTGAGGGAAGTGGGACCCAATTCCTGAGAGGAGTGGGACACAGTTACTGAGGGGAGTGGGACACAGTTCCCGAGGGGAGTGGGACACAGTTACTGACGGGAGTGGGACACAGTTCCTGAGGGGAGTGGGACACAGTTACTGACGGGAGTGGGACACAGTTCCTGAGGGGAGTGGGACACAGTTCCTGAGGGGAAAGGAACACAGTTCCTGAGGGGAGTGGGACTCAGTTCCTGAGGGGAGTGGGACACAGTTCCTGAGGGGAGTGGGACACAGTTCCTGAGGGGAGTGGGACACAGTTCCTGAGGGGAGTTGGACACAGTTCCTGAGGGGAGTGGGACACTGTTCCTGAGGGGAGTGGGATTGTATGATTCTGGGTTATATAAAGACTGGTGTCTGACATTCTCCAGGTCTAGTCTCAGTCTGGTGACCTGTTCTGGTGTTCTTCACTCCTCCACTCTCCAATCTCTCTCTTCCTTTATTACAGGTCCGGCCAGGTCCCCAAATCAGGAAACCGAGGAACAACCAAATCAAGAATCTGCTGACCGTTCAGCCACTATCCCAGCAGTGTCTGCAGCCTCAGGTATCTGTCTTGTGGGGCCCATTGTTTACAGTCTGTTCACACAATGTGACTCCTGAAAACCTCATTCCCGGAGATTCATCCAATCTCTTACTGAGGGAGTGGGATGAGGAGACTTGTGGTCGTGGGATGAGGAGACTGAGGGGAGTGGGATGTGGAGACTGAGGGGAGTGGGATGAGGAGACTGAGGGGAGTGGGATGAGGAGGCTGAGGGGAGTGGGATGAGGAGACTGAGGGGAGTGGATGAGGGGACTGAGGGGAGTGGAATGAGGAATCTGAGGGGAGTGGGACACTGTTCCTGAGGGGAGTGGGACACAGTTCCTGAGGGGAGTGGGACACAGTTCCTGATGGGAGTGGGACACAGTTCCTGATGGGAGTGGGACACAGTTCCTAAGGGGAGTGGGACACAGTTCCTGATGGGAGTGGGTCACAGTTCCTGAGGGAAGTGGGTCACAGTTCCTGAGGTGAGTGGAACGAGGTTCCTGAGGGGAGTGGGACGCAGTTTCTGAGGGGAGTGGGACACAGTTCCTGAGGCGAGTGGATCGAGGTTCCTGAGGGGAGTTGGACACAGTTCCTGAGGGGAGTGGGATGCATTTGCTGAGGGGAGTGGGACAGAGTTTCTGAGGGGAGTGGGACCCAGTTCCTGAGGGGAGTGGGACACAGTTCCTGAGGGGAGTGGGTCACAGTTCCTGAGGGGAGTGGGACACAGTTCCTGAGAGGAGTGGGACACAGTTCCTGAGGGGAGTGGGACACAGTTCCTGAGGGGAGTGGGACACAGTTCCTGAGGGGAGAGGGCCACAGTTTCAGAATGGAGTTGGTCACAGTTCCTGAGGGGAGTGGGACACAGTTCCTGAGATGAGTGGGACACAGTTCCTGAGGGGAGAGGGACACAGTTATGAGGGGAGTGGGACACAGTTCCTGAGGGGAGTGGGACACAGTTCCTGAGGGGAGTGGGACACAGTTCCTGAGGGGAGTGGGACGCAGTTTCTGAGGGGAGTGGGTCACAGTTCCTGATGGGAGTGGGACGAGGTTCCTGAGGGGAGTGGGACACAGTTCCTGAGGGGAGTGGGACGAGGTTCCTGAGGGGAGTGGGACACAGTTCCTGAGGGGAGTGGGACACAGTTCCTGAGGGGAGTGGGACGCTGTTCCTGAGGGGAGTGGGACATAGTTCCTGAGGGGAGTTGGACACAGTTCCTGAGGGGAGTGGGACACAGTTCCTGAGGGGAGTGGGACACAGTTCCTGAGGGGAGTGGGAACAGTTCCTGAGGGGAGTGGGACACAGTTCCTGAGGGGAGTGGGAGACAGTTCCTGAGGGGAGTGGGTCACAGTTCCAGAGGGGAGTGGGACACAGTTCCTGAGGGTGTGGGACACAGTTCCTGAGGGGATTGCGACACAGTTCCTGAGGGGAGTGGGACACAGTGCCTGAGGGGAGTGGGATTGGATGATTCTGGGTTTTTTCAAGACTGGTGTCTGACATTCTCCAGCTCTCGTCTCAGTCTGGTGACCTGTTCTGGTGTTCATCACTCCTCCACTCTCCAATCTCTCTCTTCCTTTATTACAGGACCGGCCACCTACCCAATTCAGGAAACGGAGGAACAAACAACTCAAGAATCTGCTGACGGTTCATCCACTACCCCAGCAGTGTCTGCAGCCTCAGGTATCTGTCTTGTGGGGCCCATTGTTTACAGTCTGTTCACTCAATGTGACTCCTGAAAACATCATTCCCGGAGATTCATCCAATCTCTTACTCAGGGAGTGGGTATCGTGACTGAGGCGAGTGGGATGAGGGGACTGAGGGGTGTGGGATGACGAGCCTGAGGGGATTTGGATGAGGAGACTGTGGGTAGTGGGATGAGGAGCCTGAGGGTAGTGGGATGAGGAGACCGAAGGGAGTGGTATGAGGAGACTGAGCGGAGTAGGATGAGGAGACTGAGGGGAGTGGGATGAGGGAACTGAGGGGAGTTGCATGAGGAGACTGAGGGTAGTGGGATGAGGGGACTGAGCGGAGTGGTTTGACGAGTCTGAGGGGATTTGGATGAGGAACTGAGGGTAGTGTGATGAGGAGCCTGAGGGGAGTGGGATGAGGGGACTGAGAGGAGTGAGATGTGGAGACTCAGAGGAGTGGGATTAGGGAACTGAACGGAATGGGATGAGGAGACTGATGGGAGTGGGACTCAGTTCCTGAGGGGAGTGGGACACAATTCCTGAGGGGAGTGGAATACAGTTCCTGAGGGGAGTGGAACACGGTTCCTGAGGGGAGTGGGACACAGTTCCTGAGGGGAGTGGGACACAGTTCCTGAGGGGAGTGGGACGCAGTTCCTGAGGGGAGTGGGACTCAGTTCCTGAGGGGAGTGGGACGCAGTTCCTGAGGGGAGTGGAACACAGTTCCTGAGGGGAGTGGGACACAGTTCCTGAGGGGAGTGGAACACAGTTCCTGAGGAGAGTTGGACACAGTTCCTGAGGGGAGTGGGACGCAGTTCCTGAGGGGAGTGGAACACAGTTCCTGAGGGGAATGGGACGCAGTTCCTGAGGGGAGTGGAACACAGTTCCTGAGGGGAGTTGGACACAGTTCCTGAGGGGAGTGGGACACAGTTCCTGTGGGGATGGGATTGGGTGATTCTGGGTTATATAAAGACTGGTGTCTGACATTCTCCAGCTCTAGTCCCAGTCTGGTGACCTGTTCTGGTGTTCTTCACTCCTCCACTCTCCAATCTCTCTTTTCCTTTATTACAGGTCCGTCCACGTCCCCAAATCAGGAAACCGAGGAACAACCAAATCAAGAATCTGCTGACCGTTCAGCCACTACCCCAGCAGTGTCTGCAGCCTCAGGTATCTGTCTTGTGGGGCCCATTGTTTACAGTCTGTTCACACAATGTGACTCCTGAAAACCTAATTCCCGGAGATTCATCCAATCTTTTACTGAGAGAGTGGGAGGAGGAGACTTGTGGTCGTGGGATGAGGGGACTGAGGGGAGTGGGATGTGGAGACTGAGGGGAGTGGGATGAGGAGACTGAGGGGAGTGGGATGTGGGAACTGTAGGGAGTGGAATGAGGTGACTGAGGGGAGTGGGATGAGGAGACAGATAGGAGTGGGATGAGGAGACTGAGGTGATGGGGTCAGGAGACTGAGCGGAGTGGAATGAGGAGGCTGAGGGGAGTGGGATGAGGAGACTGTGGTGAGTGTGTGAGGAGACTGAGGGGAGTGGGACACAGATCCTCAGGGGAGTGAGACACAGTTTCTGTGGGGAGTAGAACGCAGTTCCTGAGGGGAGTGGGACACAGTTCCTGAGGGGAGTGGGACACAGTTCCTGAGGGGAGTGGGACACAGTTCCAGAGAGGAGTGGGACACAGTTCCTGAGGGGAGTGGGACACAGTTCCTGAGGGGAGTGGGACACAGTTCCTGAGGGGAGGGGGACACAGTTCCTGAGGGGAGGGGGACACAGTTTCTGAGGTGAGTGGGACACAGTTCCTGAGGGGAGTGGGACACAGTTCCTGAGGGGAGTGGGACACAGTTCCTGAGGGGAGTGGGACACAGTTCCTGAGGGGAGTGGGACACAGTTCCTGAGGGGAGTGGGACACAGTTCCTGAGGGGAGTGGGACACAGTTCCTGAGGGGAGTGGGACACAGTTCTGAGGGGAGTGGGACACAGTTCCTGAGGGGAGTGGGACACAGTTCCTGAGGGGAGTGGGACACAGTTCCTGAGGGGAGTGGGACACAGTTCCTGAGGGGAGTGGGACACAGTTCCTGAGGGGAGTGGGACACAGTTCCTGAGCGGAGTGGGACACAGTTCCTGAGGGGAGTGGGACACAGTTCCTGAGGGGAGTGGGACACAGTTCCTGAGGGGAGTGGGACACAGTTCCTGAGGGGAGGGGGACACAGTTCCTGAGGGGAGTGGGACAGAGTTCCTGAGGGGAGTGGGACACAGTTCCTGAGGGGAGTGGGACACAGTTCCTGAGGGGAGTGGGACACAGTTCCTGAGGGGAGTGGGACACAGTTCCTGAGGGGAGTGGGACACAGTTCCTGAGGCGAGTGGGACACAGTTCCTGAGGGGAGTGGGACACAGTTACTGAGGTGAGTGGAACATAGTTCCTGTGGGGAGTGGGACACAGTTCCTGAGGGGAGTGGGACACAGTTCCTGAGGGGAGTGGGACACAGTTCCTGAGGGGAGTGGGACACAGTTCCTGAGGGGAGTGGGACACAGCTCCTGAGGCGAGTGGGACACAGTTCCTGAGGGGAGTGGTACACAGTTACTGAGGCGAGTGGAACACAGTTCCTGAGGGGAGTGGGACACAGTTACTGAGGTGAGTGGAACACAGTTCCTGAGGGGAGTGGGACACAGTTCCTGAGGGGAGTGGGACACAGCTCCTGAGGCGAGTGGGACACAGTTCCTGAGGGGAGTGGTACACAGTTACTGAGGTGAGTGGAACACAGTTCCTGAGGGGAGTGGGACACAGTTCCTGAGGGGAGTGGGACACAGTTCCTGAGGGGAGTGGGACACAGTTCCTGAGGGGAGTGGGACACAGTTCCTGAGGGGAGTGGGACACAGCTCCTGAGGGGAGTCGGACACAGTTCCTGAGGGGAGTGGTACACAGTTACTGAGGGGAGTGGGATGCTGTTCCTGAGGGGAGTGGGACACAGTTCCTGAGGGGAGTGGGACACAGTTCCTGAGGGGAGTGGGACACAGTCCCTGAGGGGAGTGGGACACAGTTCCTGAGGGGAGTGGACCGCAGTTCCTGAGGGGAGAGGGACACAGTTCCTGAGGGTGTGGACACAGCTCCTGAGGGGTGTGGGACACAGTTCCTGTGGGGAGTGGGACACAGTTCCTGAGGGGAGTGGGACACAGTTCCTGAGGGGAGTGGGACACAGTTCCTGTGGGGAGAGGGATACTGTTCCTGAGGGGAGTGGACACAGTTCCTGAGGGGAGTGGGACACAGTTCCTGAGGGGAGAGGGACACAGTTCCTGAGGGGAGAGGGACACAGTTCCTGAGGGGAGAGGGACACAGTTCCTGAGGTGAGTGGACACAGTTCCTGAGGGGAGTGGACACAGTTCCTGAGGGGAGCGGACACAGTTCCTGAGGGGAGTGGACACAGTTCCTGAGGGGAGTGGACACAGTTCCTGAGGGGAGTGGACACAGTTCCTGAGGGGAGTGGGACACAGTTCCTGAGGGGAGTGGACACAGTTCTTGAGGGGAGTGGACACAGTTCCTGAGGGGAGAGGGTTACAGTTTCTGTGGGGAGTGGGACACAGTTCCTGAGGGGAGTGGGACACAGTTTCTGTGGGGAGTAGAACGCAGTTCCTGAGGGGAGTGGGACACAGTTCCAGAGAGGAATGGGACACAGTTCCTGAGGGGAGTGGGACACAGTTCCTAAGGGGAGTGGGACACAGTTCCTGAGGGGAGGGGGATACAGTTCCTGAGGGGAGTGGGACACAGTTCCTGAGGGGAGTGGGACACAGTTCCTGAGGGGAGTGGGACACATTTCCTGAGGGGAGTGGGACACAGTTCCTGAGGGGAGTGGGACACAGTTCCTGAGGGGAGTGGGACACAGTTCCTGAGGGGAGTGGGACACAATTCCTGAGGGGAGTGTGACACAGTTTCTGAGGGGAGTGGGACACAGTTCCTGAGGGGAGTTGGACACAGTTCCTGAGGGGAGTGGGACACAGTTCCTGAGGGGAGTGTGACACAGTTTCTGAGGGGAGTGGGACACAGTTCCTGAGGGGAGTTGCACACTGTTTCTGAGTGGAGTGCGACACAGTTCCTGAGGGGAGTGGGACACAGTTCCTGAGGGGAGTGGGACACAGTTCCTGAGGGGAGTGGGACACAGTTCCTGAGGGGAGTGGGACACAGTTCCTGAGGGGAGTGGGACACAGTTCCTGAGGGGAGTGGGACACAGCTCCTGAGGCGAGTGGGACACAGTTCCTGAGGGGAGTGGGACACAGTTCCTGAGGGAGTGGGACACAGTTCCTGAGGGGAGTGGGACACAGTTCCTGAGGGGAGTGGGACACAGTTCCTGAGGGGAGTGGGACACAGTTCCTGAGGGGAGTGGGACACAGTTCCTGAGGGGAGTGGACACAGTTCCTGAGGGGAGTGGGACACAGTTCCTGAGGGGAGTGGGACACAGTTCCTGAGGGGAGTGGGACACAGTTCCTGAGGGGAGTGGGACACAGTTCCTGAGGGGAGTGGGACACAGTTCCTGAGGGGAGTGGGACACAGTTCCTGAGGGGAGTGGGACACAGTTCCTGAGGGGAGTGGGACACAGTTCCTGAGGGGAGTGGGACACAGTTCCTGAGGGGAGTGGGACACAGTTCCTGAGGGGAGTGGACACAGTTCCTGAGGGGAGTGGGACACAGTTCCTGAGGGGAGTGGGACACAGTTCCTGAGGGGAGTGGGACACAGTTCCTGAGGGGAGTGGACACAGTTCCTGAGGGGAGTGGGACACAGTTCCTGAGGGGAGTGGGACACAGTTCCTGAGGGGAGTGGGACACAGTCCCTGAGGGGAGTGGGACACAGTTCCTGAGGGGAGTGGACCGCAGTTCCTGAGGGGAGAGGGACACAGTTCCTGAGGGTGTGGACACAGCTCCTGAGGGGTGTGGGACACAGTTCCTGTGGGGAGTGGGACACAGTTCCTGAGGGGAGTGGGACACAGTTCCTGAGGGGAGTGGGACACAGTTCCTGTGGGGAGAGGGATACTGTTCCTGAGGGGAGTGGACACAGTTCCTGAGGGGAGTGGGACACAGTTCCTGAGGGGAGAGGGACACAGTTCCTGAGGGGAGAGGGACACAGTTCCTGAGGGGAGAGGGACACAGTTCCTGAGGGGAGTGGACACAGTTCCTGAGGGAAGAGGGACACAGTTCCTGAGGGGAGTGGACACGGTTCCTGAGGGGAGTGGACACAGTTCCTGAGGGGCGTGGACACAGTTCCTGAGGTGAGTGGGACACAGTTCCTGAGGGGAGTGGACACAGTTCCTGAGGGGAGTGGACACAGTTCCTGAGGGGAGTGGACACAGTTCCTGAGGGGAGTGGGACACAGTTCCTGAGGGGAGTGGGACACAGTTCCTGAGGGGAGTGGACACAGTTCTGAGGGGAGTGGACACAGTTCCTGAGGGGAGAGGGTTACAGTTTCTGTGGGGAGTGGGACACAGTTCCTGAGGGGAGTGGGACACAGTTCCTGAGGGGAGTAGAACGCAGTTCCTGAGGGGAGTGGGACACAGTTCCAGAGAGGAGTGGGACACAGTTCCTGAGGGGAGTGGGACACAGTTCCTGAGGGGAGTGGGACACAGTTCCTGAGGGGAGGGGGATACAGTTCCTGAGGGGAGTTGGACACAGTTCCTGAGGGGAGTGGGACACAGTTCCTGAGGGGAGGGGGACACAGTTCCTGAGGGGAGGGGGACACAGTTTCTGAGGGGAGTGGGACACAGTTCCTGAGGGGAGTGGGACACAGTTCCTGTGGGGAGTGGGACACAGTTCCTGAGGGGAGTGGGACACAGTTCCTGAGGGGAGTGGGACACAGTTCCTGAGGGGAGTGGGACACAGTTCCTGAGGGGAGTGGCACACAGTTCCTGAGGGGAGTGGGACACATTTCCTGAGGGGAGTGGGACACAGTTCCTGAGGGGAGTGGGACACAGTTCCTGAGGGGAGTGGGACACAGTTCCTGAGGGGAGTGGACACAGTTTCTGAGGGGAGTGGGACACAGTTACTGAGGGGAGTGGGACACAGTTCCTGAGGGGAGTGGGACACAGTTCCTGAGGGGAGTGGGACACAGTTCCTGAGGGGAGTGGGACACAGTTCCTGAGGGGAGTGTGACACAGTTTCTGAGGGGAGTGGGACACAGTTCCTGAGGGGAGTGGGACGCTGTTCCTGAGGGGAGAGGGACACAGTTCCTGAGGGGAGTTGCACACAGTTTCTGAGTGAAGTGCGACACAGTTCCTGAGGGGAGTGGGACACAGTTCCTGAGGGGAGTGGGACACAGTTCCTGAGGGGAGTGGGACACAGTTCCTGAGGGGAGTGGGACACAGTTCCTGAGGGGAGTGGGACACAGTTCCTGAGTGGAGTGGGACAGATTTCCTGAGGGGAGTGGGACACAGTTCCTGAGGGGAGTGGGACACAGTTCCTGAGGGGAGTGGGACACAGTTCCTGAGGGGAGTGGGACACAGCTCCTGAGGCGAGTGGGACACAGTTCCTGAGGGGAGTGGGACACAGTTACTGAGGTGAGTGGAACACAGTTCCTGAGGGGAGTGGGACACAGTTCCTGAGGGGAGTGGGACACAGTTCCTGAGGGGAGTGGGACACAGTTCCTGAGAGGAGTGGGACACATTTCCTGAGGGGAGAGGGACACAGCTCCTGAGGGGAGTGGGACACAGTTCCTGAGGGGAGTGGTACACAGTTACTGAGGTGAGTGGAACACAGTTACTGAGGGGAGTGGGATGCAGTTCCTGAGGGGAGTGGGACACAGTTCCTGAGGGGAGTGGGACACAGTTCCTGAGGGGAGTGGGACACAGTTCCTGAGGGGAGTGGGACACAGTCCCTGAGGGGAGTGGGACACAGTTCCTGAGGGGAGTGGACCGCAGTTCCTGAGGGGAGAGGGACACAGTTCCTGAGGGTGTGGACACAGCTCCTGAGGGGTTTGGGACACAGTTCCTGTGGGGAGTGGGACACAGTTCCTGAGGGGAGTGGGACACAGTTCCTGAGGGGAGTGGGACACAGTTCCTGTGGGGAGAGGGATACTGTTCCTGAGGTGAGTGGACACAGTTCCTGAGGGGAGTGGGACACAGTTCCTGAGGGGAGAGGGACACAGTTCCTGAGGGGAGAGGGACACAGTTCCTGAGGGGAGAGGGACACATTTCCTGAGGGGAGTGGACACAGTTCCTGAGGGAAGAGGGACACAGTTCCTGAGGGGAGTGGACACGGTTCCTGAGGGGAGTGGACACAGTTCCTGAGGGGCGTGGACACAGTTCCTGAGGTGAGTGGACACAGTTCCTGAGGGGAGTGGACACAGTTCCTGAGGGGAGTGGACACAGTTCCTGAGGGGAGTGGGACACAGTTCCTGAGGGGAGTGGACACAGTTCCTGAGGGGAGTGGGACACAGTTCCTGAGGGGAGTGGACACAGTTCTTGAGGGGAGTGGACACAGTTCCTGAGGGGAGAGGGTTACAGTTTCTGTGGGGAGTGGGACACAGTTCCTGAGGGGAGTGGGACACAGTTCCTGAGGGGAGTGGACACAGTTCCGGAGGGGAGTGGGACACAGTTCCTGAGGGGTGTGGGACACAGTTCCTGAGGGGAGTGGGACACAGTTCCTGAGGGGAGTGGACACAGTTCCGGAGGGGAGAGGGGCACAGTTCCTGAGGGGAGTGGGACACAGTTCCTGAGGGGAGTGGGACACAGTTCCTGAGGGGAGAGGGACACAGTTCCTGAGGGGAGTGGGACACAGTTCCTGAGGGGAGTGGGACACAGTTCCTGAGGGGAGTGGACACAGTTCCGGAGGGGAGAGGGACACAGTTCCTGACGGGAGAGGGATACAGTTCCTGAGGGGAGTGGGACACAGTTCCTGAGGGGAGTGGACACAGTTCCTGAGGGGAGTGGGACACAGTTCCTGAGGGGAGTGGGACACAGTTCCTGAGGGGAGTGGACCGCAGTTCCTGAGGGGAGAGGGACACAGTTCCTGAGGGTGTGGACACAGCTCCTGAGGGGTGTGGGACACAGTTCCTGTGGGGAGTGGGACACAGTTCCTGAGGGGAGTGGGACACAGTTCCTGAGGGGAGTGGGACACAGTTCCTGTGGGGAGAGGGATACAGTTCCTGAGGGGAGTGGACACAGTTCCTGAGGGGAGTGGGACACAGTTCCTGAGGGGAGAGGGACACAGTTCCTGAGGGGAGAGGGACACAGTTCCTGAGGGGAGAGGGACACAGTTCCTGAGGGGAGTGGACACAGTTCCTGAGGGGAGAGGGACACAGTTCCTGAGGGGAGTGGACACGGTTCCTGAGGGGAGTGGACACAGTTCCTGAGGGGAGTGGGACACAGTTCCTGAGGGGAGTGGACACAGTTCCTGAGGGGAGTGGACACAGTTCCTGAGGGGAGAGGGACACAGTTCCTGAGGGGAGTGGACACAGTTCTTGAGGGGAGTGGACACAGTTCCTGAGGGGAGAGGGTTACAGTTTCTGTGGGGAGTGGGACACAGTTCCTAAGGGGAGTGGGACACAGTTCCTGAGGGGAGTGTGACACAGTTCCTGAAGGAAGTGGACACAGTTCCGGAGGGGAGAGGGACACAGTTCCTGAGGGGAGTGGGACACAGTTCCTGAGGGGAGTGGGACACAGTTCCTGAGGGGAGAGGGACACAGTTCCTGAGGGGAGTGGGACACAGTTCCTGAGGGGAGTGGGACACAGTTCCTGAGGGGAATGGACACAGTTCCGGAGGGGAGAGGGACACAGTTCCTGAGGGGAGAGGGATACAGTTCCTGAGGGGAGTGGGACACAGTTCCTGAGGGGAGTGGACACAGTTCCTGAGGGGAGTGGGACACTGTTCCTGAGGGGAGTGGGACGCAGTTCCTGAGGGGAGTGGACACAGTTCCTGAGGGGAGAGGGACACAGTTCCTGAGGGGAGTGGACACAGTTCCTGAGGGGAGTGGGACACCGTTCCTGTGGGGAGTGGGACACAGTTCCTGTGGGGAGTGGGACACAGTTCCTTTGGGGAGTGGGACACAGTTCCTGTGGGGAGTGGGACATAGTTCCTGTGGGTAGTGGGAAACAGTTCCTGAGGGGAGTGGGACACATTTCCTGAGGTGAGTGGGACACAGTTCCTGAGGGGAGTGGACACAGTTCCTGAGGGGAGTGGGACGCAGTTCCTGAGGGGAGTGGGACACATAGAAACATAGAAACATAGAAACATAGAATCTAGGAGCAGGAGTAGGCCATTCGGCCCGTCGAGCCTGCTCCGCCATTCAATACGATCATGGCTGATCATCCAAATCCAGCACCCTGTCCCTGCCCCAATCCCCACAGTACTCACATCCCACCCTACCCCCGTAATCCCACGCATTTAATTCCCCCTAACATCTCCCATCCTATCCCCATAAATTTAATCCCCCCTAACACTAAGGGTCAATTTATCATAGCCAAATCAACCTAACCCACACATTTTTGGACTGTGGGAGGAAACCGGAGCACCCGGAGGAAACCCACGCAGACACGGGGAGAATGTGCAAACTCCACACAGACAGTCACCCGAGGTCAGATTCGAACCCGGGTCTCTGGCGCTGACACAGTTCCTGAGGGGAGTGGGACACAGTTCCTGAGGGCAGTGGACACAGTTCCTGAGGGGAGTGGGACACAGTTCCTGAGGGGAGAGGACACAGTTCCTGAGGGGAGTGGGACACAGTTCCTGAGGGGAGTCGGACACAGTTCCTGAGGGGAGTGGGAAACAGTTCCTGAGGGGAGAGGGACACAGTTCCTGAGGGGAGTGGACACAGTTCCTGAGGGGAGTGGGACACGGTTCCTGAGGGGAGAGGGACACAGTTCCTGAGGGGAGTGGAACACAGTTCCTGAGGGGAGAGGGACAGAGTTCCTGAGGGGAGTGGGACACAGTTCCTGAGGGGAGAGGGACACAGTTCCTGAGGGGAGTGGGACACAGTTCCTGAGGGGAGAGGGACACAGTTCCTGAGGGGAGTGGACACAGTTCCTGAGGGGAGTGGGACACAGTTCCTGAGGGGAGGGGGACACAGTTCCTGAGGGGAGTGGACACAGTTCCTGAGGGGAGTGGACACAGTTCCTGAGGGGAGTGGACACAGTTCCTGAGGGGAGTGGACACAGTTCCTGAGGGGAGTGGACACAGTTCCTGAGGGGAGTGGACACAGTTCCTGAGGGGAGTGGACACAGTTCCTGAGGGGAGTGGGACACAGTTCCTGAGGGGAGTGGACACAGTTCTTGAGGGGAGTGGACACAGTTCCTGAGGGGAGAGGGTCACAGTTCTGTGGGGAGTGGGACACAGTTCCTGAGGGGAGTGGGACACAGTTCCTGAGGGGAGTGGACGCAGTTCCTGAGGGGAGTGGGACACAGTTCCTGAGGGGAGTGTGACACAGTTCCTGAGGGGAGTGGGACACAGTTCCTGAGGGGAGAGGGACACAGTTCCTGAGGGGAGAGGGACACAGTTCCTGAGGGGAGTGGGACACAGTTCCTGAGGGGAGTGGGACACAGTTCCTGAGGGGAGTGGACACAGTTCCGGAGGGGAGAGGGACACAGTTCCTGAGGGGAGAGGGATACAGTTCCTGAGGGGAGTGGGACACAGTTCCTGAGGGGAGTGGGACACAGTTCCTGAGGGGAGAGGGACACAGTTCCTGAGGGGAGTGGGACACAGTTCCTGAGGGGAGTGGGACACAGTTCCTGAGGGGAGTGGACACAGTTCCTGAGGGGAGAGGGACACAGTTCCTGAGGGGAGAGGGATACAGTTCCTGAGGGGAGTGGGACACAGTTCCTGAGGGGAGTGGACACAGTTCCTGAGGGGAGTGGGACACTGTTCCTGAGGGGAGTGGGACGCAGTTCCTGAGGGGAGTGGACACAGTTCCTGAGGGGAGAGGGACACAGTTCCTGAGGGGAGTGGACACAGTTCCTGAGGGGAGTGGGACACCGTTCCTGTGGGGAGTGGGACACAGTTCCTGTGGGGAGTGGGACACAGTTCCTTTGGGGAGTGGGACACAGTTCCTGTGGGGAGTGGGACACAGTTCCTGTGGGGAGTGGGAAACAGTTCCTGAGGGGAGTGGGACACATTTCCTGAGGTGAGTGGGACACAGTTCCTGAGGGGAGTGGACACAGTTCCTGAGGGGAGTGGAACGCAGTTCCTGAGGGGAGTGGGACACAGTTCCTGAGGGGAGTGGGACACAGTTCCTGAGGGGAGTGGACACAGTTCCTGAGGGGAGTGGGACACAGTTCCTGAGGGGAGAGGACACAGTTCCTGAGGGGAGTGGGACACAGTTCCTGAGGGGAGTCGGACACAGTTCCTGAGGGGAGTGGGAAACAGTTCCTGAGGGGAGTGGACACAGTTCCTGAGGGGAGTGGGACACAGTTCCTGAGGGGAGAGGACACAGTTCCTGAGGGGAGTGGGACACAGTTCCTGAGGGGAGTCGGACACAGTTCCTGAGGGGAGTGGGAAACAGTTCCTGAGGGGAGTGGGACACAGTTCCTGAGGGGAGTGGACACAGTTCCTGAGGGGAGTGGACACAGTTCCTGAGGGGAGTGGGACACGGTTCCTGAGGGGAGAGGGACACAGTTCCTGAGGGGAGTGGGACACGGTTCCTGTGGGGAGAGGGACACAGTTCCTGAGGGGAGTGGAACACAGTTCCTGAGGGGAGAGGGACAGAGTTCCTGAGGGGAGTGGGACACAGTTCCTGAGGGGAGAGGGACACAGTTCCTGAGGGGAGTGGGACACAGTTCCTGAGGGGAGAGGGACACAGTTCCTGAGGGGAGAGGGACACAGTTCCTGCGGGGAGAGGGACACAGTTCCTGAGGGGAGTGGACACGGTTCCTGAGGGGAGTGGACACGGTTCCTGAGGGGAGTGGACACAGTTCCTGAGGGGAGTGGACACAGTTCCTGAGGGGAGTGGACACAGTTCCTGAGGGGAGTGGACACAGTTCCTGAGGGGAGTGGACACAGTTCCTGAGGGGAGTGGGACACAGTTCCTGAGGGGAGTGGACACAGTTCTTGAGGGGAGTGGGACACAGTTCCTGAGGGGAGTGGGACACAGTTCCTGAGGGGAGTGGACACAGTTCTTGAGGGGAGTGGGACACAGTTCCTGAGGGGAGTGGGACACAGTTCCTTAGGGGAGTGGACACAGTTCCTGAGGGGAGTGGGACACAGTTCCTGAGGGGAGTGTGACACAGTTCCTGAGGGGAGTGGACACAGTTCCGGAGGGGAGTGGGACACAGTTCCTGAGGGGAGTGGGACACAGTTCCTGAGGGGAGTGGGACACAGTTCCTGAGGGGAGAGGGACACAGTTCCTGAGGGGAGTGGGACACAGTTCCTGAGGGGAGTGGGACACACTTCCTGAGGGGAGTGGACACAGTTCCGGAGAGGAGAGGGACACAGTTCCTGAGGGGAGAGGGATACAGTTCCTGAGGGGAGTGGGACACAGTTCCTGAGGGGAGTGGACAGAGTTCCTGCGGGGAGTGGGACACTGCTCCTGAGGGGAGTGGGACGCAGTTCCTGAGGGGAGTGGGCACAGTTCCTGAGGGGAGAGGGACACAGTTCCTGAGGGGAGTGGACACAGTTCCTGAGGGGAGTGGGACACCGTTCCTGTGGGGAGTGGGACACAGTTCCTGTGGGGAGTGGGACACAGTTCCTTTGGGGAGTGGGACACAGTTCCTGTGGGGAGTGGGACACAGTTCCTGTGGGGAGTGGGAAACAGTTCCTGAGGGGAGTGGGACACATTTCCTGAGGTGAGTGGGACACAGTTCCTGAGGGGAGTGGACACAGTTCCTGAGGGGAGTGGAACGCAGTTCCTGAGGGGAGTGGGACACAGTTCCTGAGGGGAGTGGACACAGTTCTTGAGGGGAGTGCACACAGTTCCTGAGGGGAGAGGGTTACAGTTTCTGTGGGGAGTGGGACACAGTTCCTGAGGGGAGTGGGACACCGTTCCTGTGGGGAGTGGGACACAGTTCCTGTGGGGAGAGGGACACAGTTCCTTTGGGGAGTGGGACACAGTTCCTGTGGGGAGTGGGACATAGTTCCTGTGGGTAGTGGGAAACAGTTCCTGAGGGGAGTGGGACACATTTCCTGGGGTGAGTGGGACACAGTTCCTGAGGGGAGTGGACACAGTTCCTGAGGGGAGTGGGACGCAGTTCCTGAGGGGAGTGGGACACAGTTCCTGAGGGGAGTGGGACACAGTTCCTGAGGGGAGTGGACACAGTTCCTGAGGGGAGTGGGACACAGTTCCTGAGGGGAGAGGGACACAGTTCCTGAGGGGAGTGGGACACAGTTCCTGAGGGGAGTGGGACACAGTTCCTGAGGGGAGTGGGACACAGTTCCTGAGGGGAGTGGACACAGTTCCTGAGGGGAGTGGGACACCGTTCCTGTGGGGAGTGGGACACAGTTCCTGTGGGGAGTGGGACACAGTTCCTGAGGGGAGTGGGACACAGTTCCTGAGGGGAGTGGGACACAGTTCCTGAGGGGAGTGGGAAACAGTTCCTGAGGGGAGTGGGACACAGTTCCTGAGGGGAGTGGGACACAGTTCCTGAGGGGAGTGGACACAGTTCCTGAGGGGAGTGGAACGCAGTTCCTGAGGGGAGTGGGACACAGTTCCTGAGGGGAGTGGACACAGTTCTGAGGGGAGTGGCACACAGTTCCTGAGGGGAGAGGGACACAGTTCTGAGGGGAGTGGGACACAGTTCCTGAGGGGAGTGGGACACAGTTCCTGAGGGGAGTGGGACACAGTTCCTGAGGGGAGTGGGACACAGTTCCTGTGGGGAGTGGGACACAGTTCCTGTGGGGAGTGGGACATAGTTCCTGTGGGTAGTGGGAAACAGTTCCTGAGGGGAGTGGGACACATTTCCTGGGGTGAGTGGGACACAGTTCCTGAGGGGAGTGGACACAGTTCCTGAGGGGAGTGGGACGCAGTTCCTGAGGGGAGTGGGACACAGTTCCTGAGGGGAGTGGGACACAGTTCCTGAGGGGAGTGGACACAGTTCCTGAGGGGAGTGGGACACAGTTCCTGAGGGGAGAGGACACAGTTCCTGAGGGGAGTGGGACACAGTTCCTGAGGGGAGTCGGACACAGTTCCTGAGGGGAGTGGGAAACAGTTCCTGAGGGGAGAGGGACAAAGTTCCTGAGGGGAGTGGACACAGTTCCTGAGGGGAGTGGACACAGCTCCTGAGGGGAGTGGGACACGGTTCCTGAGGGGAGAGGGACACAGTACCTGAGGGGAGTGGACACAGTTCCTGAGGGGAGAGGGACAGAGTTCCTGAGGGGAGTGGGACACAGTTCCTGAGGGGAGAGGGACACAGTTCCTGAGGGGAGTGGGACACAGTTCCTGAGGGGAGTGGACACAGTTCCTGAGGGGAGTGGACACAGTTCCTGAGGGGAGTGGGACACAGTTCCTGAGGGGAGAGGGACACAGTTCCTGCGGGGAGAGGGACACAGTTCCTGAGGGGAGTGGACACAGTTCCTGAGGGGAGAGGGACACAGTTCCTGAGGGGAGTGGACACAGTTCCTGAGGGGAGTGGACACAGTTCCTGAGGGGAGTGGACACAGTTCCTGAGGGGAGTGGACACAGTTCCTGAGGGGAGTGGACACAGTTCCTGAGGGGAATGGACACAGTTCCTGAGGGGAGTGGACACAGTTCCTGAGGGGAGTGGGACACAGTTCCTGAGGGGAGAGGGTTACAGTTTCTGTGGGGAGTGGGACACAGTTCCTGAGGGGAGTGGGACACAGTTCCTTAGGGGAGTGGACGCAGTTCCTGAGGGGAGTGGGACACAGTTCCTGAGGGGAGTGTGACACAGTTCCTGAGGGGAGTGGACACAGTTCCGGAGGGGAGAGGGACACAGTTCCTGAGGGGAGTGGGACACAGTTCCTGAGGGGAGTGGGACACAGTTCCTGAGGGGAGAGGGACACAGTTCCTGAGGGGAGTGGGACACAGTTCCTGAGGGGAGTGGGACACAGTTCCTGAGGGGAGTGGACACAGTTCCGGAGGGGAGAGGGACACAGTTCCTGAGGGGAGAGGGATACAGTTCCTGAGGGGAGTGGGACACAGTTCCTGAGGGGAGTGGACACAGTTCCTGAGGGGAGTGGGACACTGTTCCTGAGGGGAGTGGGACGCAGTTCCTGAGGGGAGTGGACACAGTTCCTGAGGGGAGAGGGACACAGTTCCTGAGGGGAGTGGACACAGTTCCTGAGGGGAGTGGGACACCGTTCCTGTGGGGAGTGGGACACAGTTCCTGTGGGGAGTGGGACACAGTTCCTTTGGGGAGTGGGACACAGTTCCTGTGGGGAGTGGGACACAGTTGCCTGTGGGGAGTGGGAAACAGTTCCTGAGGGGAGTGGGACACATTTCCTGAGGTGAGTGGGACACAGTTCCTGAGGGGAGTGGACACAGTTCCTGAGGGGAGTGGAACGCAGTTCCTGAGGGGAGTGGGACACAGTTCCTGAGGGGAGTGGGACACAGTTCCTGAGGGGAGTGGACACAGTTCCTGAGGGGAGTGGGACACAGTTCCTGAGGGGAGAGGACACAGTTCCTGAGGGGAGTGGGACACAGTTCCTGAGGGGAGTCGGACACAGTTCCTGAGGGGAGTGGGACACAGTTCCTGAGGGGAGTGGACACAGTTCCTGAGGGGAGTGGGACACAGTTCCTGAGGGGAGAGGTCACAGTTCCTGAGGGGAGTGGGACACAGTTCCTGAGGGGAGTCGGACACAGTTCCTGAGGGGAGTGGGAAACAGTTCCTGAGGGGAGAGGGACACAGTTCCTGAGGGGAGTGGACACTGTTCCTGAGGGGAGTGGACACAGTTCCTGAGGGGAGTGGGACACGGTTCCTGAGGGGAGAGGGACACAGTTCCTGAGGGGAGTGAGACACAGTTTCTGTGGGGAGTGGAACGCAGTTCCTGAGGGGAGTGGGACACAGTTCCTGAGAGGAGTGGGACACAGTTCCTGAGGGGAGTGGGACTCGGTTCCTGAGAGGAGTGGGACATAGTTCCTGAGGGGAGAGGGACACAGTTCCTGAGGGGAGTGGGACACAGTTCCTGAGGGGAGTGGGACACAGTTCCTGAGGTGAGTGGGACACAGTTCCTGAGGGGAGTGGGACACAGTTCCTGAGGGGAGGGGGACGCTGTTCCTGAGGGGAGTGGGACACAGTTCCTGAGGGGAGTGGGACACAGTTCCTGAGGGGAGTGGGACACAGTTCCTGAGGGGAGGGGGACACAGTTCCTGAGGGGAGTGGGACACAGTTCCTGAGGGGAGTGGGACACAGTTCCTGAGGGGAGTGGGACACAGTTCCTGAGGGGAGGGGGACACAGTTTCTGAGGGGAGTGGGACACAGTTCCTGAGGGGAGTGGGACACAGTTCCTGAGGGGAGTGGGACACAGTTCCTGAGGGGAGTGGGACACAGTTCCTGTGGGGAGTGGGACACAGTTCCTGAGGGGAGTGGGACACAGTTCCTGAGGGGAGTGGGACACAGTTCCAGAGGGGAGTGGGACACAGTTCCTGAGGGGAGTGGGACACAGTTCCTGAGGGGCGTGAGACACAGTTCCTGAGGGGAGTGGGACACAGTTCCTGAGGGGAGTGGGACACAGTTTCTGACGGGACTGGGACACAGTTTCTGAGGGGAGTGGGACACAGTTCCTGAGGGGAGTGGGACACAGTTCCTGAGGGGAGTGGGACACAGTTCCTGAGGGGAGTGGGACCCAGTTCATGAGGGGAGTGGGACACAGTTCCTGAGGGATGTGGGACACTGTTCCTGAGGGAAGTGGGACACAGTTCCTGAGGGATGTGGGACACTGTTCCTGAGGGAAGTGGGACACAGTTCCTGAGGGGTTTGGGACACAGTTGCTGAGGGGAGTGGGACACAGTTCCTGAGGGGAGTGGGACAGAGTTCCTGAGGGAAGTGGGACACAGTTCCTGAGGGGAGTGGGACACAGTTCCTGAGGGGATTGGGACACAGTTCCTGAGGGGAGTGGGATTGGATGATTCTGGGTTATATAAAGACTGGTGTCTGACATTCTCCAGGTCTAGTCTCAGTCTGGTGACCTGTTCTGGTGTTCTTCACTCCTCCACTCTCCAATCTCTCTCTTCCTTTATTACAGGTCCGGCCAGGTCCCCAAATCTGGAAACCGAGGAACAACCAACTGAAGAATCTCCTGACGGTTCATCCACTATCCCAGCAGTGTCTGCAGCCTCAGGTATCTGTCTTGTGGGGCCCATTGTTTACAGTCTGTTCACTCAATGTGACTCCTGAAAACCTCATTCCCGGAGATTCATCCAATCTCTTACTGAGGGAGTGGGTATCGTGACTGAGGGGAGTGGGATGAGGGGACTGAGGGGAGTGGGATGAGGAGCCTGCGGGGTGTGGTATGAGGACACTGAGGGAAGTGGGATGAAGAGACAAGGGGCAGTTGGATGAGGGAACTGATGAGAGTTGGATGAGGAGACTGAGGGGAGCGGCATGAGGAGACTGAGGAAGTGGGATGAGTGGACTTAGGGGAGTGGCATGAGGAGACTGAGGGCATTTGGATTAGGAGACTGAATGGAGGGGGTTGAGGTGACTGAGGCGAGTGGGATCAGGAGACTGAGGGGAGTGGGATGAGGAGAGTGATGGGAGTGTGATGCAGGAGACTGAGGGGAGTGGGATGAGGAGACTGAGGGGAGTGGGACACAGTTCCTGAGGGGAGTGGGACACAGTTCCAGAGGGGAGTGTGACACAGATCCTGAGGTGAGTGGGACTCAGTTCCTGAGGGGAGTGGGACAGATTTCCTGAGGGGAGTGTGATTGTATGATTCTGGGTCATATAAAGACTGGTGTCTGACATTCTCTAGCTCTAGTCCCAGTCTGGTGACCTCTTCTGGTGTTCTTCACTCCTCCACTCTCCAATCTCTCTCTTCCTTTATTACAGGTCCGGCCACGTCCCCAAATCAGGAAACAGAGGAACAACCAACTGAAGAATCTCCTGACGGTTCATCCAATATCCCAGCAATGTCAGCAGCCTCAGGTATCTGTCTTGTGGGGCCCATTGTTTACAGTCTGTTCACTCAATGTGACTCCCGAAAACCTCATTCCCGGAGATTCAACCAATCTCTTACTGAGGAAGTGGGTACCGTGACTGAGGAGAGTTGGATGAGGAGACTGAGGGGAGTGGGTTGATGAGACTGAGGGGAGTGGGATGAGGAAACTGAGGGGAGTGGTAATCGTGACTGAGGGGAGTGGGATGAGGTGACTGAGGGGTGTGGGATGAGGAGACTGAGGGGAGTGGTCTGAGGGAACTGAGGGGAGTGGGATGTGGAGATGGAGGGTAGTGGGATGCTGTTCCCGAAGGGAGTGGGACGCAGTTCCCGAGGGGAATGGGATGCATTTCCTGAGGGGAGTGGGACGCAGTTCCAGAGGGGACGGTGAGACAGTTCCTTAGGGGAGTGGGACGCAGTTCCTGAGGGGAGTGGATCACAGTTACTGAGGGGAGTGGGACACAGTTCCTGAGGGGAGTGGGACGCAGTTCCTGATGGGAGTGGGACACAGTTCCTGAGGTGAGTGGGACACAGTTCCTGAGGGGAGTGGGACACAGTTATTGATCGGAGTGGGAAACAGTTCCTGAGGGGAGTGGGACACAGTTCCTGCGGGGAGTGGGACACAGCTCCTGAGGGGAGTGGGACACAGTTCCTGAGGGGAGTGGAACGCTGTTCCTGAGGGGAGTGGGACACAGTTCCTGAGGGGAGTGGAACGCTGTTCCTGAGGGGAGTGGGACACAGTTCCTGAGGGGAGTGGGACACAGTTCCTGAGGGGAGTGGGACACAGTTCCTGAGGGGAGTGGGACACAGTTCCTGAGGGGAGGGGGACACATTTCCTGAGGGGAGGGGGACACAGTTTCTGAGGGGAGTGGGACATAGTTCCTGAGGGGAGTGGGACACAGTTCCTGAGGGGAATGGGACACAGTTCCTGAGGGGAGTGGGACACTGTTCCTGAGGGGAGTGGGACACAGTTCCTGTGGGGAGTGGGACAGAGTTCCTGAGGGGAGTGGGACACAGTTCCTGAGGGGAGTGGGACACAGTTCCTGAGAGGAGTGGGACACAGTTCTTGAGGGGCGTGAGACACAGTTCCTGAGGGGAGTGGGACACAGTTCCTGAGGGGAGTGGGACACAGTTTCTGACGGGACTGGGACACAGTTTCTGAGGGGAGTGGGACGCAGTTCCTGAGGGGAGTGGGACACAGTTCCTGAGGGAAGTGGGACACAGTTCCTGAGGGGAGTGGGACCCAGTTCATGAGGGGACTGGCTCACAGTTCTTGAGGGGTTTGGGACACAGTTGCTGAGGTAAGTGGGTCGCAGTTCCTGAGGGGAGTGGGACGGAGTTCCTGAGGGAAGTGGGACACAGTACCTGAGGGGAGTGGGACACAGTTACTGAGGGGATTGGGACACAGTTCCTGAGGGGAGTGGGACACTGTTCCTGAGGGGATTGGGACACAGTTCCTGAGGGGAGTGGGTTTGTATGACTCTGGTTCTTAGAAAGACTGGTGTCTGACATTCTCCAGGTTTCGTCTCAGTCTGGTGACCTGTTCTGGTGTTCTTCACTCCTCCACTCTCCAATCTCTCTCTTCCTTTATTACAGGTCCGGCCAGGTCCCCAAATCTGGAAACCGAGGAACAACCAACTGAAGAATCTGCTGACGGTTCATCCACTATCCCAGCAGTGTCTGCAGCCTCAGGTATCTGTCTTGTGGGGCCCATTGTTTACAGTCTGTTCACTCAATGTGACTCCCGAAAACCTCATTCCCGGAGATTCAACCAATCTCTTACTGAGGAAGTGGGTACCGTGACTGAGGAGAGTTGGATGAGGAGACTGAGGGGAGTGGGTTGATGAGACTGAGGGGAGTGGGATGAGGAAACTGAGGGGAGTGGTAATCGTGACTGAGGGGAGTGGGATGAGGTGACTGAGGGGTGTGGGATGAGGAGACTGAGGGGAGTGGTCTGAGGGAACTGAGGGGAGTGGGATGTGGAGATGGAGGGTAGTGGGATGCTGTTCCCGAAGGGAGTGGGACGCAGTTCCCGAGGGGAATGGGATGCATTTCCTGAGGGGAGTGGGACGCAGTTCCAGAGGGGACGGTGACACAGTTCCTTAGGGGAGTGGGACGCAGTTCCTGAGGGGAGTGGATCACAGTTACTGAGGGGAGTGGGACACAGTTCCTGAGGGGAGTGGGACGCAGTTCCTGATGGGAGAGGGACACAGTTCCTGAGGTGAGTGGGACACAGTTCCTGAGGGGAGTGGGACACAGTTCCTGAGGGGAGTGGGACACAGTTATTGATCGGAGTGGGACACAGTTCCTGAGGGGAGTGGGACACAGTTCCTGCGGGGAGTGGGACACAGCTCCTGAGGGGAGTGGGACACAGTTCCTGAGGGGAGTGGAACGCTGTTCCTGAGGGGAGTGGGACACAGTTCCTGAGGGGAGTGGAACGCTGTTCCTGAGGGGAGTGGGACACAGTTCCTGAGGGGAGTGGGACACAGTTCCTGAGGGGAGTGGGACACAGTTCCTGAGGTGAGTGGGACACAGTTCCTGAGGGGAGGGGGACACAGTTCCTGAGGGGAGTGGGACACAGTTCCTGAGGGGAGTGAGACACAGTTGCTGAGGGGAGCGGGACACATTTCCTGAGGAGAGGGGGACACAGTTTCTGAGGGGAGTGGGACATAGTTCCTGAGGGGAGTGGGACACAGTTCCTGAGGGGAATGGGACACAGTTCCTGAGGGGAGTGGGACACTGTTCCTGAGGGGAGTGGGACACAGTTCCTGTGGGGAGTGGGATAGATTTCCTGAGGGGAGTGGGACACAGTTCCTGAGGGGAGTGGGACACAGTTCCTGAGGGGAGTGGGACACAGTTCTTGAGGGGCGTGGGACACAGTTCCTGAGGGGAGTGGGACACAGTTCCTGAGGGGAGTGGGACACAGTTTCTGACGGGACTGGGACACAGTTGCTGAGGTAAGTGGGTCGCAGTTCCTGAGGGGAGTGGGACGGAGTTCCTGAGGGAAGTGGGACACAGTTCCTGAGGGGAGTGGGACACAGTTACTGAGGGGATTGGGACACAGTTCCTGAGGGGAGTGGGACACTGTTCCTGCGGGGATTGGGACACAGTTCCTGAGGGGAGTGGGTTTGTATGATTCTGGTGATTAGAAAGACTGGTGTCTGACATTCTCCAGGTTTCGTCTCAGTCTGGTGACCTGTTCTGGTGTTCTTCACTCCTCCACTCTCCAATCTCTCTCTTCCTTTATTACAGGTCCGGCCAGGTCCCCAAATCTGGAAACCGAGGAACAACCAACTGAAGAATCTGCTGACGGTTCATCCACTATCCCAGCAGTGTCTGCAGCCTCAGGTATCTGTCTTGTGGGGCCCATTGTTTACAGTCTGTTCACTCAATGTGACTCCTGAAAAC
>JASTWF010000330.1:304901-406761 GCA_030390025.1 Squalus acanthias | reverse complement strand
GCAGACACCACTGGGATAGTGGATGAACGGTTAGTGGATTCTCGAGTCGACTGTTCCTCGGGTTCCTGTGATGTGAGTGTTTCCGGATCTGTAATATATGAAGAGAGACAGGGGAGAGTGCAGAGTGGAGAAAACCAGAACAGGTCATCAGGCTGGTACTGGAGCCAATCACAATCCCACTCACTCACTGCATCCGACTCCACTCAGTCTCCTCATCCCACTCCCCTAGTCTCCTCATACCACTCCAAAAAAAGTATTCTCATCCCATTCCCCACAGTCTCCTCATTCCACTCCCCTCAGTCTCCTCAGCCCACACCCCTCAGTCTCCTCATACCACTCCCCTCAGTCTCCTCATAACACTCTCCTCAGTCTCCTCATCCCACTCCCCTCTGTCTCCTCATCCAGCTCCCCTCAGTCGCCTGACTCCACTCCCCTCAGTCTCCTCATCCCACTCTCCTCAGTCTCCTCATCCCACTCCCCTCAGCCTCCTTATCCCACGCCCTTCATTCTCCACATCCCACTCCCCACAGTCTCCTCATCCAAATCTGCTCATTCTCCTCATCCCACTCCCATCAGTCTCCTCATCCCACTCCCTTCAGTCTCCTCATCCAACTCCCCTCAGTCTCATCATCCCACTTCCCTAATTCTCCTCATCCCACTTACCTCAGTCTACTCATCCCACTCCCCTGAGTCTCCTCTTCCCACTCCCCAGAGTGTCCTCACCCCACACCCCTCAGTCTCCACATCCCACTCCCCTCAGTCTCCTCATCCCACTCCCCTCAGTCTCCTCATCCCACTCCCCTCAGTCTCCTCATCCCACACCCCTCAGTCTCCACATCCCACTCCCCTCAGTCTCCTCATCCCACTCCCCTCAGTCTCCTCAACCCACTACCTTCAGTCTCCTCATCCCACTCCCCTCAGTCTCCTCATCCCACACCCCTCAGTCTCCACATTTCACTCCCCTCAGTCTCCTCATCCAACTCCCCTCAGTCTCATCATCCCACTTCCCTAATTCTCCTCATCCCACTTCCCTCAGTCTACTCATCCCACTCCCCTCAGTCTCCTCATACCGCTCCCCTCAGTCTACTCATCCCACTCCACACAGTCTCGTCATCCCACTCCCCTCAGTCTCCTCATCCCACTCCCCTCAGTCTCCTCATCACACTCCCCTCATTCTCCAAATCCCACTCCCCTCAGTCTCCACATCCCACTCCACTCAGTCTCCCCATCCCACCCCCCTCAGTGTCCTCATCCCGCCACCCTCAGTCACTATACCCAGTCACTCAGTAAGAGACTGGATGAGCTTTTCAGGATCACATTGGGTGAACAGATTGTACACAATGGACCGAACAAGACAGATACCTGAGGCTGCAGACCCCACTGGGATAGTGGTTGAACGGTCAGTGGATTCTCGACTCGACGGTTCCTCGGGTTCCTGTGTTGTGGATGTGTCCGGATCTGTAATAAAGGAAGAGAGACATGGGAGAGTGCAGAGTGGAGAAAACCAGAACAGGACATCAGGCTGTTACTGGAGCCAATCACAATCCCACTCACTCACTGCGTCCGACTCCCCTCACTCACTGCGTCCCACTCCCCTCAGGAACTGCGTCCCACTCCCCTCAGGAACTGTGTCCCAATCCCCTCAGGAACTGCGTTACACTCCCCTCAGGAACTGCGTCCCACTCCCCTCAGGTACTGCCTCCCACACCCCTCAGTCTCCTCATCCCACACACCTCAGTCGCCTGATCCCAGTATCCACAGTCTCCCCAATACAGTCCCCTCAGTCTGCTCATCCCATTCGGCTCAGTCTCGTCATCCCAATACTCTCAGTCTCCTGATCCCACTCACCTCAGTCTCCTCATCCATCACCCCTCAGTATCCTCATCTCACTTCACTCAGTCTCCTCATCCCACACCACTCAGTCTCCTCATCACACTCGCCACAGTGTCCTCATCCCACTCCCCTCAGATTCCTCATCCCGTTCCCCTCAGTCTCCTCATCCTACTCCCCTCACTCTCCTCATCCCACTCCCCTCACTCTCCTCATCCCACTCCCCTCAGTCTCCTCATCCCACTCCCCTCAGTCTCCTCATCCCGTTCCCCTCAGTCTCCTAATCACACTCCCCTCAGTCTCCTCATCCCACTCCCCTCAGTCTCCTCATCCCACTCCCCTCAGTCTCCACATCCCACTCAACACAGTCTCCTCATCCCACACCCCTCATTCTCCTCATCCCACTAGCCTCAGACTCCTGATCCCACTCCATACAGTCTCCTCATCCCACTCCCCTCAGTCTCCTCATCCCACTCCCCTCAGTCTCCTCATGCCACTCCAATTAGTCTCCTCATACCACTCCACAAAATATTCTCATCCCATTCCCCACAGTATCCTCATGCCACTCCCATCAGTCTCCTCATCCCCTTCCCTTCGGTCTCCTCATCCCACTCCCCTCAGTCTCATCATCCCACTCCCTTCAGTCTCCTCATCTCACTCCCTTCATTCTCCTCATGCCACTTCCCTCATTCTCCTCATCCAACTCCCCTCAGACCCCTCATCCCTCTCCCATCAGTCTCCTCATCCCACTCTCCTTAGTCTCTTCATCCCACTCCCCTCAGTCTCCTCATCCCTATCCCCTCAGTCTCCTCATCCCACTCCCCTCAGTCTCCTCATCCCACTCCCCTCAGTCTCCACATCCCACACCCCTCAGTCTCCACATCCCACTACCCTCAGTCTCCAAATCCCACTCCGCTCAGTCTCCTCATCCCACTCCCCTCAGTATCCTCATCCCACTCCCCTGTGTCTCCACATCCCACTCCACTCAGTCTCCTCATCCCACTCACCTCAGTGTCCTCATCCCGCTCCCCTCAGTCTCCTCATCCCACTCCCCTCAGTCTCCTCATCCAAATCCCCTCAGTCTCCTCATCCCACTCTCCTCAGTCTCCAAATCCCACTTCCCTCAGTCTCCTCATCCCTCTCCCATCAGTGTCCTCATCCCACTCTCCTTAGTCTCTTCATCCCACTCCCCTCAGTCTCCACATCCCTATCCCCTCAGTCTCCTCATCCCACTCCCCTCAGTCACCTCATCCCACTCCCCTCAGTCTCCTCATCCCTATCCCCTCAGTCTCCTCATCCCACTCCCCTCAGTCTCCAAATCCCACTCCCCTCAGTCTCCACATCCCACTACCCTCAGTCTCCTCATCCCACTCCCCTCAGTCTCCACATCCCACTCCCCTCAGTCTCCTCATCCCACTCCCCTCAGTATCCTCATCCCACTCCCCTGTGTCTCCACATCCCACTCCACTCAGTCTCCTCATCCCAGTCCCCTCAGTGTCCTCATCCCGCTCCCCTCAGTCTCCTCATCCCACTCCCCTCAGTCTCCTCATCCAACTCCCCTCAGTCTCCTAATCCCACTCTCCTCAGTCTCCAAATCCCACTCCCCTCAGTCTCCTCATCCCATTCCCCTCAGTCTCCTCATCCCACTCCCCTCAGTCTCCAAATCCCACTCCCCTCTGTCTCCACATCCCACTCCCCTCAGTCTCCTCATCCCACTCCCCTCAGTCTCCTCATCCCACTCCCCTCAGTCTCCACATCCCATTCCCCTCAGTCTCCTCATCCCACTCCCCTCATTCTCGTCCCACTCCCCTCAGTCTCCTCATCCCACACACCTCAGTTTCCTCATCCCACTCCCTTCAGTTCCACATCCCATTCCCCACAGTCTCCTCATCCCACTTCCCTCAGTAACCACATCCCTGTCCCCTCAGTATCCTCATCCCGCTCCCCTCAGTCTCCTCATCCCACTTCCCTCAGTAACCTAATCCCACTCCTCTCAGTCTCCTCAACCCACTCCCTTACCTCTCTTTTTCCCACTCCCCTCAGTCTCATCATCCCGCTCCCCTCAGTCACAACACCCACTCACTCAGTAGGAGTCGCATTGGGTGAACAGTCTGTACACAATGGACCGAACGAGACTGATACCTGAGACTGCAGACCCCACTGGGATAGTGGATGAACGGTCAGTGGATTCTCGAGTCGACTGTTCCTCGGGTTTCTGTGTTGTGGGTGTTTCCGGATCTGTAATAAAGGAAGAGAGACATGGGAGAGTGCAGAGTGGAGAAAACCAGAACAGGTCATCAGGCTGGAACTGGAGCTAATCACAATCCCACTCACTCACTGCGTCCGACTCCCTTCAGTCTCCTCACACCATTCCACAAAGTATTCTCATTCCATTCCCCACAGTCTCCTCATTCCACTCACCTCAGTCTCCTCATCCCACTCCCCTCAGTCTCCTCATCCAGCTCCACTCAGTCTCCTCACACCATTCCACAAAGTATTCTCATTCCATTCCCCACAGTCTCCTCATTCCACTCCCCTCAGTCTCCTCATCCAGCTCCCCTCAGTCTCCTCATCCAGCTCCCCTCAGTCTCCTCACACCATTCCACAAAGTATTCTCATTCCATTCCCCACAGTCTCCTCATTCCACTCACCTCAGTCTCCTCATCCCACTCCCCTCAGTCTCCTCATCCAGCTCCACTCAGTCTCCTCATACCACTCCCTTCAGTCTCCTCATCACACTCCCCTTAATCTCCTCATACCACTCCACAAAGTATTCTCATCCCATTCCCCACAGTCTCCTCATCCCACTCCCTTCAGTCTCCGCATCACACTCCACTTAATCTCCTCATACCACTCCACAAAGTATTCTCATCCCATTCCCCACAGTGTCCTCATCCCACTCCCCTCAGTCTCCTCATCCCACTCCCCTCAGTCTCCTCATCCCACTCCCTCAGTCTCCTCATCCCACTCCCTTCAGTCTCCTTTTCCCACTCCACTCTGTCTCCTCATCCCACTCCACTCAGTCTCCGCATCCCACTCCCTTCAGTATCCTTTTCCCATTCCCCTCAGTCTCCTCATCCCACTTCCCTCAATATCCACATCCCACTCCCCTCAGTCTCCTCATCCCGCTGCCCTCAGTCACAACATCCAATCACTCAGTAAGAGACTGGGTGATCTTTTCAGGAGTCACATTGGGTGAACAGTCTGTACAGAATGTACCGAACAAGACAGATACCTGAGACTGCAGACACCACTGGGATAGTGGATGAACGGTTAGTGGATTCTCGAGTCGACTGTTCCTCGGGTTCCTGTGATGTGAGTGTTTCCGGATCTGTAATAAAGGAAGAGAGACATAGGAGAGTGCAGAGTGGAGAAAACCAGAACAGGTCATCAGGCTGGTACTGGAGCCAATCACAATCACACTCACTCACTGCATCCGACTCCACTCAGTCTCCTCATCCCACTCCCCTAGTCTCCTCATACCACTCCAAAAAAATATTCTCATCCCATTCCCCACAGTCTCCTCATTCCACTCCCCTCAGTCTCCTCAGCCCACACCCCTCAGTCTCCTCATACCACTCCCCTCAGTCTCCTCATACCACTCTCCTCAGTCTCCTCATCCCACTCCCCTCTGTCTCCTCATCCAGCTCCCCTCAGTCGCCTGACTCCACTCCCCTCAGTCTCCTCATCCCACTCTCCTCAGTCTCCTCATCCCACTCCCCTCAGCCTCCTTATCCCACGCCCTTCATTCTCCACATCCCACTCCCCTCAGTCTCCTCATCCAAATCTGCTCATTCTCCTCATCCCACTCCCATCAGTCTCCTCATCCCACTCCCTTCAGTCTCCACATCTCACTCCCCTCAGTCTCCTCATCCAACTCCCCTCAGTCTCATCATCCCACTTCCCTAATTCTCCTCATCCCACTTACCTCAGTCTACTCATCCCACTCCCCTGAGTCTCCTCTTCCCACTCCCCAGAGTGTCCTCACCCCACACCCCTCAGTCTCCACATCCCACTCCCCTCAGTCTCCTCATCCCACTCCCCTCAGTCTCCTCATCCCACTCCCCTCAGTCTCCTCATCCCACACCCCTCAGTCTCCACATCCCACTCCCCTCAGTCTACTCATCCCACTCCCCTCAGTCTCCTCAACCCACTACCTTCAGTCTCCTCATCCCACTCCCCTCAGTCTCCTCATCCCACACCCCTCAGTCTCCACATTTCACTCCCCTCAGTCTCCTCATCCAACTCCCCTCAGTCTCATCATCCCACTTCCCTAATTCTCCTCATCCCACTTCCCTCAGTCTACTCATCCCACTCCCCTCAGTCTCCTCATACCGCTCCCCTCAGTCTACTCATCCCACTCCACACAGTCTCGTCATCCCACTCCCCTCAGTCTCCTCATCCCACTCCCCTCAGTCTCCTCATCCCACACTCCTCATTCTCCTCATACCGCTCCCCTCAGTCTCCTCATCCCACTCCCCTCAGTCTCATCATCCCACTTCCCTAATTCTCCTCATCCCACTTCCCTCAGTCTACTCATCCCACTGATCTCAGTCTCCTCATCCCGCTCCCCTCAGTCTCCTCATCCCACTCACCTCAGTCTCCTCATCCCGCGCACCTCAGTCTCCTCATCCCATTCCCCTCAGTCTCCTCATCCCACTCCCCTCATTCTCGTCCCACTCCCCTCAGTCTCCTCATCCCACACACCTCAGTTTCCTCATCCCACTCCCTTCAGTCTCCACATCCCATTCCCCACAGTCTCCTCATCCCACTTCCCTCAGTAACCACATCCCTGTCCCCTCAGTATCCTCATCCCGCTCCCCTCAGTCTGCTCATCCCACTTCCCTCAGTAACCTAATCCCACTCCTCTCAGTCTCCTCAACCCACTCCCTTACCTCTCTTTTTCCCACTCCCCTCAGTCTCATCATCCCGCTCCCCTCAGTCACAACACCCACTCACTCAGTAGGAGTCGCATTGGGTGAACAGTCTGTACACAATGGACCGAACGAGACTGATACCTGAGACTGCAGACCCCACTGGGATAGTGGATGAACGGTCAGTGGATTCTCGAGTCGACTGTTCCTCGGGTTCCTGTGTTGTGGGTGTTTCCGGATCTGTAATAAAGGAAGAGAGACATGGGAGAGTGCAGAGTGGAGAAAACCAGAACAGGTCATCAGGCTGGAACTGGAGCTAATCACAATCCCACTCACTCACTGCGTCCGACTCCCTTCAGTCTCCTCATCCAGCTCCCCTCAGTCTCCTCACACCATTCCACAAAGTATTCTCATTCCATTCCCCACAGTCTCCTCATTCCACTCACCTCAGTCTCCTCATCCCACTCCCCTCAGTCTCCTCATCCAGCTCCACTCAGTCTCCTCATACCACTCCCTTCAGTCTCCTCATCACACTCCCCTTAATCTCCTCATACCACTCCACAAAGTATTCTCATCCCATTCCCCACAGTCTCCTCATCCCACTCCCTTCAGTCTCCGCATCACACTCCACTTAATCTCCTCATACCACTCCACAAAGTATTCTCATCCCATTCCCCACAGTGTCCTCATCCCACTCCCCTCAGTCTCCTCATCCCACTCCCCTCAGTCTCCTCATCCCACTCCCCTCAGTCTCCTCATCCCACTCCCCTAAATCTCCTCATCCAGCTCCCCTCAGTCTCCTCATCCCACTCCCTCAGACTCCTCATCCCACTCCCCTCAGTCTCCTCATCCCATTCCCCTCAGTCTCGTCATCCCAATCCCCTCAGTCTCCTCATCCCATTCCCCGCAGTCTCCTCATCCCACTCCCTTCAGTCTCGTCATCCACACTCCCTTCAGTCTCCTCATTCCCCACTCCCTTCAGTCTCCTTTTCCCACTCCACTCTGTCTCCTCATCCCACTCCCTTCAGTCTCCTTTTCCCACTCCCCTCAGTCTCCTCATCCAACTCCCCTCAGTATCCTCCTCAAATTCCCCTCAGTCTCCTATTCCCAATCTCCTCAGTCGCTCAAACCGCTCCCCTCAGTCACAACACCCACTCACTCAGTCAGAGACTGGATGAAATTTTCAGGAGTCACATTGGGTGAACAGACTGTACACAATGGATCGAATGAGAGAGATACCTGAGGCTGCAGACACAACTGGGATAGTGGAAGAACGGTCAGTAGATTCTCGAGTCGACTGTTCCTCGGGTTCCTGTGACGTGGGTGTTTCCGGATCTGTAATAAAGGAAGAGAGACATGGGAGACTGCAGAGTGGAGAAAACCAGAACAGGCCATCAGGCTGTTACTGGAGCCAATCACAATCCCACTCACTCACTGCGTCCGACTCCCTTCAGTCTCCTCATCCAGCTCCCCTCAGTCTCCTCATCCCACTCCTCTCAGTCTCTCATCCCATTCCCCACAGTCTCCTCATTCCACTCCCCTCAGTCACCTCATCCCACGCCCCTCAGTCTCCTCTTCCAGCTCCCCTCAGTCTCCTCATCCAGCTCCCCTCAGTCTCCTCATCCCACTCCACTCAGTCTCCTCATCCCGCTCCATTTAGCCTCCTCATCCCACTCCCCTCAGTCTCCTCATCCCACTCCCCTCAGTCTCTCATCCCATTCCCACAGTCTCCTCATTCCACTCCCCTCAGTCTCCTCAGCCCACTCCCCTCTGTCTCCTCATCCCACTCCCCTCAGTCTCCACATCCCACTCCCCTCAGTCTCCTCATCCCACTCCCCTCAGTATCCTCATCCCACTCCCCTGTGTCTCCACATCCCACTCCACTCAGCCTCCTCATCCCACTCCCCTTAGTGTCCTCATCCCGCTCCCCTCAGTCTCCACATCCCACTCCCCTCAGTCTCCTCATCCAACTCCCCTCAGTCTCCTCATCACACTCTCCTCAGTCTCCACATCCCACTCCCTTCAGTCTCCTCATCCCACTCCCCTCAGTCTCCTCATCCCACTCCCCTCAGTCTCCTAATACCACACCCCTCAGTCTCCACATCCCTATCCCCTCAGTCTCCTCATCCCACTCCCCTCAGTCTCCTCATCCCACTCCCCTCAGTCTCCACATCCCACTCCCCTCAGTCTCCACATCCCACTCCCCTCAGTCTCCTCATCCCACTCCACTAAGTCTCCTCATCCCACTCCCCTCAGTCTCCAAATCCCACTCCCCTCAGTCTCCACATCCCACTCCCCTCAGTCTCCTCATCCCTCTCCCCTCAGTCTCCTCATCCCACTCCATTCAGTCTCCTCATCCCACTCCCCTCAGTCTCCACATCCCACTCCCCTCAGTCTCCTCATCCCACTCCCCTCAGTATCCTCATCCCACTCCCCTGTGTCTTCACATCCCACTCCACTCAGTCTCCTCATCCCACTCCCCTCAGTGTCCTCATCACACTACCCTCAGTCACTATACCCAGTCACTCAGTAAGAGACTGGATGAGCTTTTCAGGAGTCACAGTGGGTGAACAAATTGTACACAATTGACCGAACAAGACTGATACCTGAGGCTGCAGACCCCACTGGGATAGTGGTTGTACGGTCAGTGGATTCTCGACTCGACGGTTCCTTGGGTTCCTGTGTTGTGGATGTGTCCGGATCTGTAATAAAGGAAGAGAGACATGGGAGAGTGCAGAGTGGAGAAAACCAGAACAGGTCATCAGGCTGTTACTGGAGCCAATCACAATCCCACTCACTCACTGCGTCCCACTCCCCTCAGGAACTGCATCCCACTCCCCTCAGGAACTGCGTCCCACTCCCCTCAGGAACTGTGTCCCAATCCCCTCAGGAACTGCATTACACTCCCCTCAGGAACTGCGTCCCACTCCCCTCAGGTACTGCCTCCCACACCCCTCAGTCTCCTCATCCCACTCACCTCACTCTCCTCATCCCACTCTCCTCAGTCCCTTCATCCCACTCCCCTCATTCTCCTCATCCCACTCCCCTCAGTCTCCTCATCCCACTCTCCTCAGTCTCCTCATCCCACTCCCCTCAGTCTCCACATCCCACTCCCCTCAGTCTCCTCATCCCACTCCCCTCAGTATCCTCATCCCACTCCCCTGTGTCTCCACATCCCACTCCACTCAGCCTCCTCATCCCACTCCCCTCAGTGTCCTCATCCCGCTCCCCTCAGTCTCCACATCCCACTCCCCTCAGTCTCCTCATCCAACTCCCCTCAGTCTCCTCATCACACTCTCCTCAGTCTCCTCATCCCACTCTACTCAGTCTCCACATCACACTCCCCTCAGTCTCCTCATCCCACTCCCCTCAGTCTCCTCATCCCACTCCCCTCAGTCTCCATATCCCACTCCCCTCAGTCTCCTCATCCCACTCCCCTCAGTCTCCTCATCCCACTCCCCTCAGTCTCCATATCCCACTCCCCTCAGTCTCTCATCCCATTCCCACAGTCTCCTCATTCCACTCCCCTCAGTCTCCTCAGCCCACTCCCCTCTGTCTCCTCATCCAGCTCCCCTCAGCCTCCTCATCCCACTCCCCTCAGTTTCCTCATCCCACTCCCCTCAGTCTCCTCGTACCACTCCCCACAGTCTCCTCAACCCACTCCCTTCAGCCTCCTCATACCACTCCACACAGTCTCCTCATCCCACTCCACACAGTCTCCTCTTCCCACTCCCCTCAGTCTCATCATCCAACTCCACAAAGTATTCTCATCCCACTCCCCTCAGCCTCCTCATCCCACTCCCCTCAGTCTGCTCATCCCATCCCCTCAGTCTCCTCATCCCACTCCCCTCCGTCTCCTCATCCCACTCCCCTCAGTCTCCACATCTCGCTTCCCTCAATCTCCTTTTCCCACTCCCCTCAGTCGCTCATCCCACTCCCCTCAGTTTCCTCATCCCACTCCCCGCAGTCTCCTCATCCCACTCCCCTCAGTCTCCTCATCCCACTTCCCTCAGTATCCACATCCCACTTCCCTCAGTATCCACATCCCACTCCCCTCAGTCTCCTCATCCCGCTCCCCTCAGTCTCCTCATCCCACTCCCCTCAGTCTCCTCATCCCACTCCCCACAGTCTCCTCATCCCACTCCCCTCAGTCTCCTCATCCCACTTCCCTCAGTATCCACATGCCACTTCCCTCAGTATCCACATCCCACTCCCCTCAGTCTCCTCATCCCGCTCCCCTCAGTCTCCTCATCCCGCTCCCCTCAGTCACAACACCCACTCACTCAGTAAGAGACTGGATGATCTTTTCAGGAGTCGCATTGTGTGAACAGTCTGGACACAATGGACCGAACGAGACAGATACCTGAGACTGGAGAACCCACTGGGATAGTGGATGTACGGTCAGTGGATTCTCGACTCGACGGTTCCTCGGGTTCCTGTGTTGTGGATGTGTCCGGATCTGTAATAAAGGAAGAGAGACATGGGAGAGTGCAGAGTGGAGAAAACCAGAACAGGTCATCAGGCTGGTACTGGAGCCAATCACAATCCCACTCACTCACTGCGCCCAAAACCACTCAGTCTCATCATTCCACTCCCCTTCGTCTCCTCATACCATTCCACAAAATATTCTCATCCCATTCCCCACAGTCTCCACATTCCACTCACCTCAGTCTCCTCATCCCACTCCCCTCTGTCTCCTCATCCCACTCCACACAGTCTCCTCATCCCAGTCCCCTCAGTCTCCTCATACCACTCCCCTCAGTCTCCTCATCCCACTCCCCTCAGTCTCCTAATACCACACCCCTCAGTCTCCACATCCCTATCCCCTCAGTCCCCTCATCCCACTCCCCTCAGTCTCCTCATCCCACTCCCCTCAGTCTCCACATCCCACTCCCCTCAGTCTCCACATCCCACTCCCCTCAGTCTCCTTATCCCACTCCACTAAGTCTCCTCATCCCACTCCCCACAGTCTCCAAATCCCACTCCCCTCAGTCCCTTCATCCCACTCCCCTCAGTCTCCTCATCCCTCTCCCCTCAGTCTCCTCATCCCACTCCATTCAGTCTCCTCATCCCACTCCCCTCAGTCTCCACATCCCACTCCCCTCAGTCTCCTCATCCCACTCCCCTCAGTATCCTCATCCCACTCCCCTGTGTCTTCACATCCCACTCCACTCAGTCTCCTCATCCCACTCCCCTCAGTGTCCTCATCACACTACCCTCAGTCACTATACCCAGTCACTCAGTAAGAGACTGGATGAGCTTTTCAGGAGTCACAGTGGGTGAACAAATTGTACACAATTGACCGAACAAGACTGATACCTGAGGCTGCAGACCCCACTGGGATAGTGGTTGTACGGTCAGTGGATTCTCGACTCGACGGTTCCTTGGGTTCCTGTGTTGTGGATGTGTCCGGATCTGTAATAAACGAAGAGAGACATGGGAGAGTGCAGAGTGGAGAAAACCAGAACAGGTCATCAGGCTGTTACTGGAGCCAATCACAATCCCACTCACTCACTGCGTCCCACTCCCCTTAGGAACTGCATCCCACTCCCCTCAGGAACTGCGTCCCACTCCCCTCAGCAACTGTGTCCCAATCCCCTCAGGAACTGCATTACACTCCCCTCAGGAACTGCGTCCCTCTCCCCTCAGGTACTGCCTCCCACACCCCTCAGTCTCCTCATCCCACTCACCTCACTCTCCTCATCCCACTCTCCTCAGTCCCTTCATCCCACTCCCCTCATTCTCCTCATCCCACTCCCTTCAGTCTCCTCATCCCACTCTCCTCAGTCTCCTCATCCCACTCCCCTCAGTCTCCACATCCCACTCCCCTCAGTCTCCTCATCCCACTCCCCTCAGTATCCTCATCCCACTCCCCTGTGTCTCCACATCCCACGCCACTCAGCCTCCTCATCCCACTCCCCTCAGTGTCCTCATCCCGCTCCCCTCAGTCTCCACATCTCACTCCCCTCAGTCTCCTCATCCAACTCCCCTCAGTCTCCTCATCACACTCTCCTCAGTCTCCTCATCCCACTCTACTCAGTCTCCACATCACACTCCCCTCAGTCTCCTCATCCCACTCCCCTCAGTCTCCTCATCCCACTCCCCTCAGTCTCCATATCCCACTCCCCTCAGTCTCCTCATCCCACTCCCCTCAGTCTCCTCATCCCACTCCCCTCAGTCTCCATATCCCACTCCCCTCAGTCTCTCATCCCATTCCCACAGTCTCCTCATTCCACTCCCCTCAGTCTCCTCAGCCCACTCCCCTCTGTCTCCTCATCCAGCTCCCCTCAGCCTCCTCATCCCACTCCCCTCAGTTTCCTCATCCCACTCCCCTCAGTCTCCTCGTACCACTCCCCACAGTCTCCTCAACCCACTCCCTTCAGCCTCCTCATACCACTCCACACAGTCTCCTCATCCCACTCCACACAGTCTCCTCTTCCCACTCCCCTCAGTCTCATCATCCCACTCCACAAAGTATTCTCATCCCACTCCCCTCAGCCTCCTCATCCCACTCCCCTCAGTCTGCTCATCCCATCCCCTCAGTCTCCTCATCCCACTCCCCTCCGTCTCCTCATCCCACTCCCCTCAGTCTCCACATCTCGCTTCCCTCAATCTCCTTTTCCCACTCCCCTCAGTCGCTCATCCCACTCCCCTCAGTTTCCTCATCCCACTCCCCGCAGTCTCCTCATCCCACTCCCCTCAGTCTCCTCATCCCACTTCCCTCAGTATCCACATCCCACTTCCCTCAGTATCCACATCCCACTCCCCTCAGTCTCCTCATCCCGCTCCCCTCAGTCTCCTCATCCCACTCCCCTCAGTCTCCTCATCCCACTCCCCACAGTCTCCTCATCCCACTCCCCTCAGTCTCCTCATCCCACTTCCCTCAGTATCCACATGCCACTTCCCTCAGTATCCACATCCCACTCCCCTCAGTCTCCTCATCCCGCTCCCCTCAGTCTCCTCATCCCGCTCCCCTCAGTCACAACACCCACTCACTCAGTAAGAGACTGGATGATCTTTTCAGGAGTCGCATTGTGTGAACAGTCTGTACACAATGGACCGAACGAGACAGATACCTGAGACTGCAGACCCCACTGGGATAGTGGATGTACGGTCAGTGGATTCTCGAGTCGACTGTTCCTCGGGCTCCTGCGATGTGGGTGTTTCTGGATCTGTAATAAAGGAAGAGAGACATGGGAGAGTGCAGAGTGGAGAAAACCAGAACAGGTCATCAGGCTGGTACTGGAGCCAATCACAATCCCACTCACTCACTGCGCCCAAAACCACTCAGTCTCATCATTCCACTCCCCTTCGTCTCCTCATACCATTCCACAAAATATTCTCATCCCATTCCCCACAGTCTCCACATTCCACTCACCTCAGTCTCCTCATCCCACTCCCCTCTGTCTCCTCATCCCACTCCACACAGTCTCCTCATCCCAGTCCCCTCAGTCTCCTCATACCACTCCCCTCAGTCTCCTCATCCCACTCCCCTCAGTCTCCTCATCCCACTCCACTCAGTCTCCTCATCCCAATACACTCAGTCTCCTCATCCCACTCCCCTCAGTCTCCTCTTCCAGCTCCCCTCAGTCTCCTCATCCAGCTCCCCTCAGTCTCCTCATCCCACTCCCCTCAGTCTCCTCATCCCACTCCATTTAGCCTCCTCATCCCACTCCCCTCAGTCTCCTCATCCCACTCCCCTCAGTCTCTCATCCCATTCCCACAGTCTCCTCATTCCACTCCCCTCGGTCTCCTCATCCCACTCCCCTCTGTCTCCTCATCCAGCTTCCCTCAGCCTCCTCATCCCACTCCCCTCAGTTTCCTCATCCCACTCCACACAGTCTCCTCATCCCACTCCACACAGTCTCCTCTTCCCACTCCCCTCAGCCTCCACATCCCACTCCCTTCAGTCGCTCATCCTACTCCCCTCAGTTTCCTCATCCCACTCCCCTCAGTCTCCTCATCCCACTCCCCTCAGTCTCCTCATCCCACTCCCCTCAGTCTCCTCATCCCATTCCGTTCAGTCTCCTTTGCCCACTTGACTCAGCCTCCTCATCCCACTTCCCTCACTCTCCTCATCCCACTCCGCTCAGTCTCCTCATCCCACTCCCCTCATACTCCTCATCCCACTCCGCTCAGTCTCCTCATCCCACTCCGCTCAGTCTCCTCATCCCACTCCCCTCATACTCCTCATCCCACTCCCCTCAGTCTCCTCTTCCAGCTCCCCTCAGTCTCCTGATCCAGCTCCCCTCAGTCTCCTCATCCCACTCCCCTCAGTCTACTAATCCCACTTCATTTAGCCTCCTCATCCCACTCCCCTCAGTCTCCTCATCCCACTCCCCTCAGTCTCCTCATCCCACTCCCCTCAGTCTCCTCATCCCACTCCCCTCAGTCTCCTCATCGCACTCCCCTCAGTCTCCTCATCACACTCCCCTCAGTCTCCTCATCCCACTCCCCTCAGTCTCCTCATCCCACTCCCCTCAGTCTCCTCATCACACTCCCCTCAGTCTCCTTATCCCTCTCCCCTCAGTCTCCTCATCCCACTTCCCTCAGTCTCCTCATCCCACACCCCTCAGTCCACGCATCCCACTCCACTCAGTCTCCTCTTTCCACTTCCTTGAGTCTCCTCATCCAACTCCCCTCTGTCACCTCATCCCGTTTCCCTCAGTCTCCTCATCTGACTCCCTTCAGTCCCTCATCCCACTCCCCTCAGTCTTCTCTTTCCACTCCCCTCAGTCTCCTCATCCCACTCACCTCAGTCTCCTCATCCCGCACACCTCAGTCTTCTCTTTCCACTCCCCTCAGTCTCCACATCCCATTCCCCTCAGTCTCCTCATCCCACTCCCCTCAATCTCGTCCCACTCCCCTCAGTCTCCTCATCCCACACACCTCAGTTCCCTCATTCCACTCCCTTCAGTCTCCACATCCCATTCCCCTCAGTCTCCTCATCCCACTCCCCTCTGTCTCCTCATACCACTCCACACAGTCTCCTCATCCCACTCCCCTCAGTCTCCTCATAACACTCCCCTCAGTCTCCTCATCCCACTCCCCTCAGTCTCCTCATACCACTACCCTCAGTCTCCTCATCCCACTCCCTTCAGTCTCCTCATCCCACTCCCCTCAGTCTCCTCATCCCACTCCCCTCAGTCTCCTCAACCCACTCCCTACCCTCTCTTTTTCCCACTCCCCTCAGTCTCCTCATCCCACTACCCTCAGTCACAACTTCCACTCACTCAGTAAGAGACTGGATGAGCTTTTCAGGAGTCACTTTGGGTGAACAGACTGTACTCAATGGACCGAACGAGACAGATACCTGAGACTGCAGACCCCACTGGGATAGTGGATGAACGGTCAGTGGATTCTCGAGTCGACTGTTCCTCGTGTTCCTGTGTTGTGGGTGTGTCCGGATCTGTAATAAAGGAAGAGAGACATGGGAGTGTGCAGGGTGGATAAAACCAGATCAGGTCATCAGGATGTTACTGGAGTCAATCACAATCCCACTCACTCACTGCGTCCGGCTCCCTCAGGAACTGTGTCCCACTCCCCTCAGGAACTGCATCGCACTCCCCTCAGGAACCGTGTCCCACTCCCCTTAATATCCTCATACCACTCCACAAAGTATTCTCATCACATTCCCCACAGTCTCCACATCCAGCTCCCCTCAGTCTCCTCATCCCACTCCCCTCAGCCTCTTCATCCCACTCCCCTCAGTCTCCTCATCCCACTCCCCTCAGTCTCGTCATCACACTCCCTTCAGTCTCCTCATCCCATTCCCCTCAGCCTCTCCTCTCACTCCCCTCAGTCTCCTCATCCCACTCCCCTCAGTCTCGTCATCCCACTCCCCTCAGTCTCCTCATCCCTCTCCCCTCAGACTCCTCACCCCACACACCTCATTCTCCTCATCCAACTCCCCTCAGTCTCCACATCCCACTCCCCTCAGTCTCCTCATCCCACTCCCCTCAGTCTCCACATCCCACTCCCCTCAGACTTCTCATCCCACTCCCTTCAGTCTCGTCATCCACACTCCCTTCATTCTCCTAATTCCACACCCCTCAGTCTCCTCATTCCACTCCCTTCAGTCTCCTTTTCCCACTCCTCTCAGTCTCCTCATCCGACTCACCTCAGTCTCCTCATCCCTCTCACCTCAGTCTCCTCACCCCACTCCCTTCAGTCTCGTCATCCACGCTCCCTTCAGTCTTCTCATCCCACTCCCTTCAGTCTCCTTTTCCCACTCCTCTCAGTCTCCTCATCCCACTCCCCTCAGTCTCCTCATCCCTCTCCCCTCAGACTCCTCACCCCACACACCTCATTCTCCTCATCCAACTCCCCTCAGTCTCCACATCCCAATCACCTCAATCTCCTCATCCCACTCCCCTCAGTCTCCTCATCCCGCTCACCTCAGTCTCCTCATCCCACTCCCCTCAGTCTCCACATCCCACTCCCCTCAGTCTACTCATCCCACTCCCCTCAGTCTCCTCATCCCGCTCCCCTCAGTCACAACACCCACTCACTCAGTAAGAGACTGGATGATCTTTTCAGGAGTCACATTGGGTGAACAGTCTGTACACAATGGACCGAACGAGACAGATACCTGAGACTGAAGACCCCACTGGGATAGTGGATGAACGGTCAGTGGATTCTCGAGTCGACTGTTCCTCGGGTTCCTGTGATGTGGGTGTTTCCGGATCTGTAATAAAGGAAGAGAGACATGGGAGAGTGCAGAGTGGAGAAAACCAGAACAGGTCATCAGGCTGTTACTGGAGCCAATCACAATCCCACTCACTCACTGCGTCCGACTCCCTTCAGTCTCCTCATCCAGCTCCCCTCAGTCTCCTCATACCATTCCACAAAATATTCTCATCCCATTCCCCACAGTCTCCTCATTCCACTCACCTCAGTCTCCTCATTCCACTCCCCTCAGTCTCCACATCCCACTCCCTTCAGTCTCCTCATCACACTCCCCTCAGTCTCCTCATTCCACTCCCCTCTGTCTCCTCATGCAGCTCCCCTCAGTCTACTCATCCCACTCCCCTCAGTCTCCACATCCCACTCCCTTCAGTCTCCTCATCACACTCCCCTCAGTCTCCTCATTCCACTCCCCTCTGTCTCCTCATGCAGCTCCCCTCAGTCTCCTGCTCCCACTCCTCTCAGTCTCCACGTCCCACTCCCCTCGGTATCCACATCCCACTCCCCTCAGTCTCCTCATCCCGCTCCCCTCAGTCACAACATCCACTCACTCAGTAAGAGACTGGATGAACTTTTCAGGAGTCACATTGGGTGAACACTCTGTACACAGTGGACCGAACGAGACAGATACCTGAGACTGCAGACCCCACTGGGATAGTGGATGAACGGTTAGTGTATTCTCGAGTCGACTGTTCCTCGGGTTCCTGTGTTTTGGATATGTCCGGATCTGTAATAAAGAAAGAGAGACATGGGAGAGTGTAGAGTGGAGAAAACCAGAACAGGTCATCAGGCTGGTACTGGAGCCAACCACAATCCCACTCACTCACTGCGTCCGACTCCACTCAGTCTCCTCATCCCACTCCCCTTAGTCTCCTCATACCATTCCACAAAGTATTCCCATCCCATTCCCCACAGTCTCCTCATTCCACTCACCTCAGTCTCCTCATCCCACTCCCCTCAGTCTCCTCATCCATCTCCCCTCAGTCTCCACGTCCGACTCCCTTCAGTCTCCTCATCACACTCCCCTTAATCTCCTCATACCACTCCACAAAGTATTCTCATCGCATTCCCCACAGTCTCCTCATCCCACGCCCCTCAGTCTCCTCATCACACTCCCCTTAATCTCCTCATACCACTCCACAAAGTAGTCTCATCCCATTCCCCACAGCGTCCTCATCCCACTCCCCTCAGTCTCCTCATCCCACTACCCTCAGTCTCCTCATCCCACTCCCCTCAGTCTCCTCATCCCACTCCCCTCAGTCTCCTCATGCCACTCCCCTCAGACTCCTCATCCACACTCCCTTCAGTCTCCTCAGCCAATCACAATCCCACTCACTCACTGCGTCCGCATCCCCTTCAGGAACTGCATCCCACTCCCCTCAGGAACTGTGTCCCACTCCCCTCAGGAACTGTGTCCCTCTCCCCTCAGGAACTGTGTCCACTCCCCTCAGGAACTGCGTCCCACTCCGCTCAGGAACTGTGTCCCACTCCCCTCAGGAACTGTGTCCCTCTCCCCTCAGGAACTGTGTCCCTCTCCCCTCAGGAACTGTGTCCCTCTCCCCTCAGGAACTGTGTCCCACTCCCCTCAGGAACTGTGTCCCTCTCCCCTCAGGAACTGTGTCCACTCCCCTCAGGAACTGCGTCCCACTCCGCTCAGGAACTGTGTCCCACTCCCCTCAGGAACTGTGTCCCTCTCCCCTCAGGAACTGTGTCCCACTCCCCTCAGGAACTGTGTCCCTCTCCCCTCAGGAACTGTGTCCCACTCCCCTCAGGAACTGTATCCCTCTCCCCTCAGGAACTGTGTCCCACTCCCCTCAGGAACTGTGTCCCTCTCCCCTCAGGAACTGTGTCCACTCCGCTCAGGAACTGCGTCCCACTCCGCTCAGGAACTGTGTCCCACTCCCCTCAGGAACTGTGTCCCCCTCCCCTCAGGAAGTGTGTCCCCCTCCCCTCAGAAACTGCTTCCCACTCCCCTCAGGAACTGTGTCCCACTCCCCTCAGGAACTGTGTCCCACTCCCCACAGGAACTGTATCCCACTCCCCTCAGGAACTGTGTCCCACTCCCCTCAGGAACTGTGTCCCACTCCCCTCAGGAACTGTGTTCCACTCCCCTCAGGAACTGTGTCCCACTCCCCTCAGGAACTGTGTCCCTCTCCCCTCAGGAACTGTGTCCACTCCCCTCAGGAACTGTATCCCTCTCCACTCAGGAACTGCATCCCACTCCCCTCAGGAACTGTGTCCCACTCCCCTCAGCCGCTGCATCCCACTCCCCTCAGTCTCCTCATCCCACTCCCCTCAGTCTCCTCATCCCACTCCCCTCCGTCTCCTCATCCCACTCCCCTAAGTCCCCTCATTCCACACCCCTCAGCTCCCACATCCCTCACCCCACAATCTCCTCATTCCAATCCAATCGGTCTCCTGATCCAACTCCCCTCAGTCACGTCATTCCACTCCCCTCAGTCGGTCATCCCCCTCCCTTCAGTCTCCTCATCCCACTCCGCTCGGTTCCCTCATCACACACTCTCAGTCTCCTCATCCCACTCCCCTCAGTCTCCTTATCCAACTCGCCTCAGTCACCTCATCCCACTGCCCTCAGTCTCCATATCCGACTCCCTTGAGTTCCCTCATCCCACTCCCCTAAGTCCCCTCATCCCACCCTACTCAGTCTCCTCATCCCTGTCCCCTCAGTCTCTTCATCCCACTCCCCTCAGTCTCCACATCCCACTCCCCTCAGTCTCCATATCCCACTCCCCTCTGTCTCCTCATTCCATTCCCCTCAGTCTCCTCATCCCACTTCCCTCAGTCTCCTCATCCCACTCCCCTCACTCTCCTCATCCCACTCCCCTCAGTCTCCTCATCCCACTCCCCTCAGTCTCCTCATCCCACTCCTCTCAGTCTCCTCATCCCACTCCCCTCAGTCTCCTCATCCCACTCCCCTCACTCTCCTCATCCCAATCCTCTCAGTCTCCTCATCCCACTCCCCTCAGTCTCCTCATCCCACTCCCCTAAGTCTCCTCATCCCACTCCCCTCAGAATCCTCATTCCACTCCCTTCAGGCTCATCATCCCACTCCCCTCAGTCTCCATATCCCACTCCATTCAGTTCCCTCATCCCACTCCCATGTGTCTCTTCATCCCACTCCCCTCAGTCTCTCCATCCCACTCCCCTCAGTCTCCTCTTCCCACTCCCCTCAGTCTCCATATCCCACTCCCCTCAGTCTCCATATCCCACTCCCCTCAGTCTCCTCATCCCACTCCCCTCAGTCTCTTCATCCCACTCCCCTCAGTCTCCTCATCCCACTCCCCTCAGTCTCCTCATCCCACTCCCCTCTGTCTCCATATCCCACTCCATTCAGTTCCCTCATCCCACTCCCCTGTGTCTCTTCATCCCACTCCCCTCATTCTCTCATCGCACTCCCCTCAGTCTCTTCATCCCACTCCCCTCAGTCTCTCATCCCACTCCCCTCAGTCACGATAATCAATCCCTCAGTAAGAGATTGGATGAATCTCCGGGAATTGGTTTTCAGGAGTCACATTGAGTGAAGAGACTGTAAACAATGGGCCCCACAAGACAGATACCAGAGGCTGCAGAAACTGCTGGGATAGTGGATGAACGGTCAGCAGATTATTCAGTTGGTTGTAGGCCCTGTACAACTGCAGCAGGACATCCCTGTTCCTGTACTCAAACCCTTTCGCTATGAAGGCCAACATACCATTTGCCTTCTTCACCGCCTGCTGCACCAGCATGCTTACTTTCAGCGACTGGTGCACAAGGACAGCCAGGTCTCGTTGCACTTTCCCTTCTCCCAATCTATTGCCATTCAGATAATAGTCTGCCTTGCTGTTTTTGACACCAAAGTGGATAACCTCGCATTTATGCACGTTATATTGCATCTGCCACGCTTCTGCCCACTCACCCAACCTGTCCAAATCATCCTGGAGTTTCTCGGTATCCTCCTCGCTGCACACACTCCCACCCAGCTTTGTGACATCTGCAAACTTGGAGATATTACATTTTGTTCCCTTATCTAGATCATTAATGTATATTGTGAATAGCTGGGGTCCAAGGACCGATCCCTGCGGTACCCAACCTCTCACTGCCTGCCGCTCGGAAAAAGACCCGTTTATTCCAACTCTCTGCTTTCTGTCCGCTAACCAGTTCTCTATCCAAGTCAATACCTTGCCCCCAATCCCATGTGCCTTAACTTTACACGCTAATCTCTTATGCGGGACCTTATCGAAAGCCTTTTAAAAGTCCAAATACACCACATCTACTGGTTCTCCCTTATCTATTTTCCCAGTTACATCCTCAAAAAATTCCAGTAGATTAGTCAAGCACGATTTACCTTTTGTAAATCCATGTTGACTTTGTCCGATCCTGTCACTGTTTGTCAAGTGCTCAGCTATTACATCCTTTATAGTGGATGAACCCTCAGCGGATTCTCCAGTCATTTGTTCCTCGGGGCCCTGATTTGGGGAAGTCTCTGGATCTGTAATAAAGGAAGCGCGTCATGGGAGAGTGAAGAACAGCAGAACAGGCCACCAGCCATATACGGGTGTACCGAGAATGTCAGACACCAGACTTTATATAAACCAGAATACTCCAACCCCACGACGTTCAGTCACTACATCCAACTTCCCTCGGTCCCATCCTCCCAATCCTGCTCCCCTCCCTACCCTCATCCCGCTCCCCTCCCTCCGCTCCCCTCCACTCCCACACTTCCCTTCTGTCCCAACGTCCCACTCCCCTCCCTCCCCGCGACCCGCTCCCCGCCCTCCCCATATCTATTGCACACCCCTCAGTCACAGCATCCCAATCCCCATAGATACTACAGCCCACTCCCCTCAGTCACTACATCACACATCCCTCACTTCATTCCACAACTCATCGAGGGCCCTGGAGAATAAGCGGGCAGTGCCCAGGGCTACACTTGGGGTCTATCGTGACCTGTTGGACCCTAGAAAGACAGATTGCATTTATGGTATGGTTGCTAAATTTGCTGATGACACAAAGATAGGTAGGAAAGTAAATTGTGAAGAAGACATAAGCAGGCTACAAAGGGATATCGATAGGTTAAGTGAGTGGGCAAAGATCTGGCAAATGGCGTATAATGTGGGAAAATGTGAAGTTGTCCATTTTGGCAGGAAGAATAAAAAAGAAGCATATTATCTAAATGGTGAGAGATTGCAGAGCTCTGAGATGCAGAGGGATCTGGGTGTCCTAGTGCATGAATCGCAAAAGTTTATTATGCAGGTACAGCAAGTAATTAGGAAAGCTAATAGAATGTTATCGTTTATTGCGAGGGGAATTGAATACCAAAGTAGGGAGTTTATGCTTCAGTTATAGAGGGCATTGGTGAGACCACATCTGGAGTACTGAGTACAGTATTGGTCTCCTTATCTAAGGAAGGATGTAAATGCATTGGAAGCAGTTCAGAGATGGTTTACTAGACTAATACTTGGAATGGGCGGGTTGTCTGATGAGGAAAGGTTGGACAGGCTAGGGTTGTATCCATAGAAACATAGAAACATAGAAAATAGGTGCAGGAGTAGACCATTCGGTCCTTCGAGCCTGCACCGCCATTCAATGCGTTCATGGCTGAACATGCTACCTCAGTACCCCATTCCTGCTTTCTCGCCATACCCCTTGATCCCCCTAGTTGTGAGTATTATATCTAACTCCCTTTTGTATATATTTAGCGAACTGGCCTCAACAACCTTCTGTGGTAGAGAATTCCACAGATTCACCACTCTCTGGGTGAAGAAGTTCCTCCTCATCTCAGTCTTAAATGGCTTCCCCTTTATCCTTAGACTGTGACCCCTGGTTTTAGTTTTCCCTAACATTGGAAACATTCTGCCCGCATCTAATTTGTCTAAACCAGTCAGGATTTTAAACGTCTCTATAAGATCCCCCCTCATTCTTCTGAACTCCAGAGGATACAAGTTCAGTTGATCCAGTCTTTCTTGATATGTCAGTCTGGCCATCCCAGGAATCAATCTAGTGAACCTTCGTTGCACTCCCTCAATAGCAAGAATGTCCTTCCTCAAGTTAGGAGACCAAAACTGCACACAATACTCCAGGTGTGGCCTCACCAAGGCCCTGTACAACTGTAGCATCACCTCCCTACTCCTGTACTCAAATCCCCTTGCTATGAAGGCCATCATGCCATTTGCTTTCTTGAATGCCTGCTGCACTTGCCTTCCCACCTTCAGTGACTGATGTACCATGACGCCCAGGTCTCGTTGCACCTCCCCTTTCCCTAATCTGCCACCATTCAGGTAATAGTCTGCCTCCCTATTTTTACCACCAAAGTGGATAAACTCACATTTATCCACATTGTACTTCAGCTGCCATACATTTGCCCATTCACCCAACCTGTCCAAGTCACTCTGTAGCCTCCTAGCATCCTCCTCATTGTTCACACTGCCTCCCAATTTAGTGTCATCCGCAAATTTGGAGATATTACAATTAATCCCTTCGTCCAAATCATTAATATATAATGTAAACAGCTGGGGTCCCAGCACCGAACCCTGCGGTACCCCGCTGGTCACTGCCTGCCATTCTGAAAAGTACCCATTTACTCCTACTCTTTGTTTCCTGTGTGCCAACCAGTTCTCAATCCACGTCAACACATTACCCCAAATCCCATGTGCTTTAACTTTGCACACCAATCTCTTGTGTGGGACCTTGTCGAAGGCCTTCTGAAAGTCCAAATACACCACATCTACTGGTTCCCCCCCGTCCACCCTATTGGAAACATCCTCAAAAATTTCCAGAAGATTTGTCAAGCATGATTTCCCTTTCACAAATCCATGCTGACTTGGACCTATCATGTCGCCACTTTCCAAATGGTCTGTTATGACATCTTTAATAATTGATTCCATCATTTTACCCACCACCGATGTCAGGCTGACTGGTCTATAATTCCCTGCTTTCTCCCTCCCTCCTTTTTTAAAAAGAGGGGTTACATTAGCCACCCTCCACTCCTTCGGAACTGATCCAGAGTCTAAGGAATGTTGGAAAATGATCGTCAATGAATCCACTATTTCCAAGGCCACCTCCTTCAGTACTCTGGGATGCAGACCATCAGGCCCTGGGTTTTATCAGCCTTCAGTCCCATCAATTTCCCCAACACCTTTTCCCGACTGATAAGGATTTCCCTCAGCTCCTCCCTCTTACCAGATCCTTTGATCTCTTTTATTTCCGGAAGGTTGTTTGTGTCCTCCACAGTAAACACCGAACCAAAGTACTTGTTCAATTGATCTGCCATTTCTTTGTTCCCCATTATGACGTCCCCTGTTTCTGACTGCAGGGGACCTACGTTTGTTTTTACTAACCTCTTTCTTTTTACATATTTATAGAAGCTTTTGCAGTCCGTTTTAATGTTCTCCGCAAGCTTCCTTTCATATTTTATTTTCCCTGCCCTAATCAAACCCTTCGTCCTCCTCTGCTGAGTTCTAAAGTTCTCCCAGTCCCCGGGTTTGCTGCTACTTCTGGCCAATTTGTATGCCACTTCCTTGCTTTTAATACTATCCCTGATTTCCCTTGTTAGCCATGGTTGAGCCACCTTCCGTTTTTTATTTTTACGCCAGACAGGGATGTACAATTGCTGTAGTTCATCCATGCGATCTCTAAATGTCTGCCATTGCCCTTCCACTGATAACCCCTTAAATATCGCTTGCCAATCTAACCTCGCCAATTCACGCCTCATACCCTCAAAGTTGCCCTTATTTAAGTTCTGGACCATGGTCTCTGAATTAACTGTTTCCTTCTCCATCCTAATGTAGAACTCCACCATACTATGGTCACTCTTCCCCAAGGGGCCTCGCACCACAAGTTTGCTGATTAGTCCTTCCTCATTACACAACACCCAGTCCAGGATGGCCCCCCCTCTAGTTGGTTCCTCAACATATTGGTTTAGGAAACCATCCCTTAAACACTCCAGGAAATCCTCCTCCACCGTATTGCTTCCAGTTTGAGTAGCCCAATCTATATGCATATTAAAGTCACCCATGATAACTGCCGTGCCTTTTTTGCATGCACCTCTGATTTCCTGTTTCATACCCTCCCCACCTCACTACTACTGTTTGGAGGTCTGTACACAACCCCCACTAACGTTTTCTGCCCTTCCACTGGAGTTTAGAAGAGTAAGAGGTGACTTGATTGAAACCTATAAGATCCTGAGGTGTCTTGACAGGCTGGATGCGGAGAGGATGTTTCCTCTTGTGGTAGAATCTAAAACTAGGGGTCACTGATTAAAAATAATGGAGCGCCCATTTAAGACAGACATGAGGAGAATTTTTTTCTCAGAGGGTCGTGAGTCTTTGGAACTCTCTTCCTCAGAGGGTGGTGGAAGCAGAGTCTTTGAATATTTTTAGGCAGGGGTCGATAGATTCTTGATAAACAAGGGGGTGAAAGGTTATCGGGGGTAGGCGGGAATGTGGAGCAATCGGATCAGCCATGATCTTATTGAATGGCGGAGCAGGTTCGAGGGGCCCAGTGGCCGACTCCTGCTCCTAATTCGTATGTTCGTATGTATACAGCGCCTTTCACGACCTCAGGACATCCCAAAGCACTTTACAGCCAATGAATTACTTTTTGAAGTGGAGTCACTATTGTAATGTGGCAAACACGGCAGTCAAGTTGCGCACAGCAAGCTCCCACAAACAGCAATGTGATAATGACCAGATAATCTGTTTTTATTATGTTGGTTGAGGGATAAATATTGGCCCCAGGACACCAGGGATGACACCCCTGCTTTTCTTCGAAATAGTGCCACGGGATCTTTTACGTCGACCTGAGAGAGCAGGCGGGGCCTCGGTTTAACGTCTCATCCAAAAAACGGCACCTCCGACAGTGCAGCGCTCCCTCAGCACCGCACTGGAGTGTCAGCCTAGCTTTTTGTGCTCAAGTCCCTGGAGTGTCCGATAGACACAAAGATCAGCGTCTGATTCAATTCCTTTTAGGTTTGGTGAATAGCAAACTCTGTGTTTCAGATCCTTTATTCATTACAAAAAGGTGGGGTGTGTGTAACTTTCTTATTTCTGTTGTTGACACGGGACATCCCAGAATCACCCCTCTGGGTCAGTTATAAACAGCAACATACCTGTGCAATAAGCCAAGTTCCAATTCGGTGTCGGCTTCAACTCATAAACAAAGTAACTGGTGCAGTTTTTGACCTTTATCTCCCGGGTCCAGCGACAGGGTTTTCCACCCGAGTGAAAACAAACTGTCCTTGTCACTTCTCCCTGTCCCACGGTGGGATGGGAACCTGAAATGAGGATTGTAAATATTGAAGAATGTAACCAATGTGAACAGTGCGGGAACGTGAGTGTAAATCTGATATTATAAAGTATGAAAGTACCATTTAACCAGCCTGGTTTCATTGTAGAGCAGCGCCACTTTGGGACTTCAGTCTCCGGCATCTTCCATCCACCAGAACTGAAACAACAATCACAGAGTCAGCCCCGGAACTGAGGGAACTTATTAACTTATAGAAAGACTGAGACTAGCAGAGAGTAACGGAAACTGGGGCCCATCCTTTAATCTCTGTCCCCGTTCTATAATCCCCTCTATCCCGGGTATCTCCCTTTACTCTCTGTCCGTGTTCTATATTCCCCTCTATCCCTGGTGTCTCCCTTTACTCTCTGGCCCCGTTCTATATTCCCCTCTATCCCGGGTATCTCCCTTTACTCTCTGGCCCCGTTCTATATTCCCCTCTATCCCAGGTATCTCCCTTTACTCTCTGTCCCCGTTCTATATTCCCTCTATCCCGGGTATCTCCCTTTACTCTCTGTCCCCGTTCTATATTCCCCTCTATCCTGGGTATCTCCCTTTCCCCTCTGTCCCCGTTCTATATTCCACTCTATCCAGGGTATCCCCCATTACTCTCTGTCCCCGTTCTATATTCCCCTCGTTCCCAGGTATCTCCCTTTACTCTCTGTCCCCGTTCTTTATTCCCTTCTATCCCGGGTATCTCCCTTTACTCTCTGTCCCCGTTCTATATTCCCTCTATCCCGGGTATCTCCCTTTACTCTCTGTCCCCGTTCTATATTCCCCTCTATCCCGGTTATCTCCATTTAATCTCTGTTCCCGTTCTATATTCCCCTCTATCCCGGGTATCTCACTTTACTCTCTGTCCCCGTTCTATATTCCCCTCTATCCCGGGTATCTCCCTTTACTCTCTGTCCCGTTCTGTATTCCCCTCTATCCCGGGTATCTCCCTTTACTCTCTGTCCCCGTTCTGTATTCCCCTCTATCCCGGGTATCTCCCTTTACTCTCTGTCCCCGTTCTATATTCCCCTCTATCCCGGGTATCTCCCTTTACTCTCTGTCCCGTTCTATATTCCCCTCTATCACGGGTATCTCCCTTTACTCTCTGTCCCCGTTCTATATTTCCCTCTATCCCGGGTATCTCCTTTACTCTCTGTCCCCGTTCTATATTCTCCTCTATCCCGGGTATCTCCCTTTACTCTCTGTCCCCGTTCTATATTACCCTCTATCCCGGTTATCTCCCTTTACTCTCTGTCCCCGTTCTATATTCCCCTCTATCCCGGGTATCTCCCTTTACTCTCTGTCCCCGTTCTATATTCCCCTCTATCCCGGGTATCTCCCTTTACTCTCTGTCCCCGTTCTATATTCCCCTCTATCCCGGGTATCTCCCTTTACTCTCTGTCCCCGTTCTATATTCCCCTCTATCCCGGGTATCTCCCTTTACTCTCTGTCCCCGTTCTATATTCCCCTCTATCCCGGGTATCTCCCTTTACTCTCTGTCCCCGTTCTATATTCCCCTCTATCCCGGGTATCTCCCTTTACTCTCTGTCCCCGTTCTATATTCCCCTCTATCCCGGGTATCTCCCTTTACTCTCTGTCCCCGTTCTATATTCCCCTCTATCCCGGGTATCTCCCTTTACTCTCTGTCCCCGTTCTATATTCCCCTCTATCCCGGGTATCTCCCTTTACTCTCTGTCCCCGTTCTATATTCCCCTCTATCCCGGGTATCTCCCTTTACTCTCTGTCCCCGTTCTATATTCCCCTCTATCCCGGGTATCTCCCTTTACTCTCTGTCCCCGTTCTATATTCCCCTCTATCCCGGGTATCTCCCTTTACTCTCTGTCCCTGTTCTATATTCCCCTCTATCCCAGGTATCTCCATTTACTCTCTGTCCCCTTTCTATATTCCCCTCTATCCCGGGTATCTCCCTTTACTCTCTGTCCCCGTTCTATATTCCCCTCTATCCCGGTATCTCCCTTTACTCTCTGTCCCTGTTCTATATTCCCCTCTATCCCGGGTATCTCCCTTTACTCTCTGTCCCGTTCTATATTCCCCTCTATCCCGGGTATCTCCCTTTACTCTCTGTCCCCGTTCTGTATTCCCCTCTATCCCGGGTATCTCCCTTTACTCTCTGTCACCGTTCTATATTCCCCTCTATCCCGGGTATCTCCCTTTAATCTCTGTCCCCGTTCTATAATCCCCTCTATCCCAGGTATCTCCATTTACTCTCTGTCCCCGTTCTATATTCCCCTCTATCCCGGGTATCTGCCTTTACTCTCTGTCCCTGTTCTAAAATCCCCTCTATCCCAGGTATCTCCATTTACTCTCTGTCCCCTTTCTATATTCCCCTCTATCCCGGGTATCTCCCTTTACTCTCTGTCCCCGTTCTATATTCCCCTCTATCCCGGGTATCTTCCTTTACTCTCTGTCCCCGTTCTATATTCCCCTCTATCCCGGGTATCTCCCTTTACTCTCTGTCACCGTTCTGTATTCCCCTCTATCCCGGGTATCTCCCTTTAATCTCTGTCCCCGTTCTATAATCCCCTCTATCCCAGGTATCTCCATTTACTCTCTGTCCCCGTTCTATATTCCCCTCTATCCCGGGTATCTCCCTTTACTCTCTGTCCCTGTTCTAAAATCCCCTCTATCCCAGGTATCTCCATTTACTCTCTGTCCCCTTTCTATATTCCCCTCTATCCCGGGTATCTCCCTTTACTCTCTGTCCCCGTTCTATATTCCCCTCTATCCCGGGTATCTTCCTTTACTCTCTGTCCCCGTTCTATATTCCCCTCTATCCCGGGTATCTCCCTTTACTCTCTGTCCACGTTCTATATTCCCCTCTATCCCGGGTATCTCCCTTTACTCTCTGTCCCCGTTCTATATTCCCCTCTATCCCGGGTATCTCCCTTTACTCTCTGTCCGCGTTCTATATTCCCTCTATCCCAGGTATCTCCCTTTACTCTCTGTCCCCGTTCTATATTCCCCTCTATCCCGGGTATCTCCCTTTACTCTCTGTCCCCGTTCTATATTCCCCTCTATCCCGGGTATCTCCCTTTAATCTCTGTCCCCGTTCTATATTCCCCTCTATCCCGGGTATCTCCCTTTACTCTCTGTCCCCGTTCTATATTCCCCTCTATCCCGGGTATCTCCCTTTACTCTCTGTCCCCGTTCTATATTCCCCTCTATCCCGGGTATCTCCCTTTACTCTCTGTCCCCGTTCTATATTCCCCTCTATCCTGGGTATCTCCCTTTACTCTCTGTCCCCGTTCTATATTCCCCTCTATCCCGGGTATCTCCTTTACTCTCTGTCCCCGATCTATATTCCCCTCTATCCCGGGTATCTCCCTTTACTCTCTGTCCACGTTCTATATTCCCCTCTATCCCGGGTATCTCCTTTTACTCTCTGTCCCCGTTCTATATTCCCCGCTATCCCGGGTATCTCCCTTTACTCTCTGTCCGCGTTCTATATTCTCCTGTATCCCCAGTATCTCCCTTTACTCTCTGGCCCCGTTCTATATTCCCCTCTATCCCGGGTATCTCCCTTTACTCTCTGTCCCCGTTCTATATTCCCCTCGATCCCGGGTATCTCCCTTTAATCTCTGTCCCCGTTCTATATTCCCCTCTATCCCGGGTATCTCCCTTTACTCTCTGTCCCCGTTCTATATTCCCCTCTATCCCGGGTATCTCCCTTTACTCTCTGTCCCCGTTCTATATTCCCCTCTATCCCGGGTACCTCCCTTTACTCTCTGTCCCCGTTCTATATTCCCCTCTATCCTGGGTATCTCCCTTTACTCTCTGTCCCTGTTCTATATTCCCCTCTATCCCGGGTACCTCTCTTTGCTCTCTGTCCCCGTTCTATATTCCCCTCTATCCCAGGTATCTCCCTTTACTCTCTGTCCCCTTTCTATATTCCCCACTATCCCAGTTATCTCCCTTTACTCTCTGTCCCTGTTCTATATTCCCCTCTATCCCGGGTACCTCTCTTTGCTCTCTGCCCCCGTTCTATATTCCCCTCTATCCCAGTTATCTCCCTTTACTCTCTGTCCCCGTTCTATATTTCCCTCTATCCCGGGTATCTCCCTTTACTGTCTGTCCCCGTTCTATATTCCACTCTATCCCGGGTACCTCCCTTTACTCTCTGTCCCCGTTCTATATTCCCCTCTATCCCAGTTATCTCCCTTTACTCTCTGTCCCCGTTCTATATTCCCGTCTATCCCGGGTATCCCCCATTACTCTCTGTCCCCGTTCTATATTCCCCTCGTTCCCAGGTATCTCCCTTTACTCTCTGTCCCCGTTCTTTATTCCCTTCTATCCCAGGTATCTCCCTTTACTCTCTGTCCCCGTTCAATATTCCCCTCTATCCCAGGTGTCTCCTTTTACTCTCTGTCCCCGTTCTATATTCCCCTCTACCCCGGGTATCTCCCTTTACTCTCTGTCCCCGGTCTATATTCCCCTCTATCCCGGTTATGTCCATTTAATATCTTTTCCCGTTCTATATTCCCCTTATCCCGGGTGTCGTCCTTTACTCTCTGTCCCCGTTCTATATTCCCCTCTAACCCGGGTATCTCCCTTTTCTCTCTGTCCCCGTTCTATATTCCCCTCTATCCCGGGTATCTCCCTTTACTCTCTGTCCCCGTTCTATATTCCCCTCTATCCCGGGTATCTCCCTTTCCTCTCTGTCCCCGTTCTATATTACCCTCTATCCCGGGTATCTCCGTATACTCACTGTCCCCGTTCTATATTCCCCTCTATCCCGGGTGTCTCCCTTTACTCTCTGTCCCCGTTCTATATTCCTCTCTATCCCGGGTATCTCCCTTTACTCTCTGTCCCCGTTCTATATTCCTCTCTATCCCGGGTATCTCCCTTTACTCTCTGTCCCCGTTCTATATTTCCCTCTATCCCGGGTATCTCCCTTTACTCTCTGTCCCCTTTCTATATTCCCCTCTATCCCGGTTATGTCCATTTAATCTCTGTTCCCGTTCTATATTCCCCACTATCCCGGGTATCTCCCTTTACTCTCTGTCCCCGTTCTATATTTCCCTCTATCCCGGGTATCTCCCTTTACTCTCTGTCCCCTTTCTATATTCCCCACTATCCCGGTTATGTGCATTTAATCTCTGTTCCCGTTCTATATTCCCCCTATCCCGGGTATCTCCCTTTACTGTCTGTCCCCATTCTATATTCCCCTCTATCCCGGGTACCTCCCTTTACTCTCTGTCCCCGTTCTATATTCCCCTCTATCCCGGGTATCTCCCTTTACTCCCTGTCCCCGTATATATTCCCCTCTGTCCCGGGTATCTCTCTTTACTCTCTGTCCCTGTTCTATATTCCCCTCTATCCCGGGTATCTCCCTTTACTCCCTGTCCCCGTATATATTCCCCTCTGTCCCGGGTATCTCTCTTTACTCTCTGTCCCTGTTCTATATTCCCCTCTATCCCGGGTATCTCCCTTTACTCCCTGTCCCCGTATATATTCCCCTCTGTCCCGGGTATCTCTCTTTACTCTCTGTCCCTGTTCTATATTCCCCTCTATCCCGGGTATCTCCCTTTACTCTCTGTCCCCTTTCTATATTCCCCACTATCCCAGTTATGTGCATTTAATCTCTGTTCCCGTTCTATATTCCCCCTATCCCGGGTATCTCCCTTTACTCTCAGTCCCTGTTCTATATTCCCCTCTATCCCGGGTAGCTCTCTTTAATCTCTGTTCCCGTTCTATATATCCCTCTATCCCGGGTATCTCCCTTTACTCTCAGTCCCTGTTCTATATTCCCCTCTATCCCGGGTAGCTCTCTTTACTCTCTGTCCCCGTTCTATATTCCACTCTATCCCGGGTATCTCCCTTTACTCTCTGTCCCCGTTCTTTATTCCCTTCTATCCCAGGTATCTCACTTTACTCTCTGTCCCCATTCTATATTCCCCTCTATCCCGGGTATCTCCCTTTACTCTCTGTCCCCGTTCTTTATTCCCTTCTATCCCAGGTATCTCCCTTTACTCTCTGTCCCCGTTCTATATTCCCCTCTATCCCGGGTATCTCCCTTTACTCTCTGTCCCCGGTCTATATTCCCCTCTATCCCGGTTATGTCCATTTAATATCTTTTCCCGTTATATATTCCCCTTATCCCGGGTGTCGTCCTTTACTCTCTGTCCCCGTTCTATATTCCCCTCTATCCCGGGTATCTGCCTTTCCTCTCTGTCCCCGTTCTATATTCCCCTCTATCCCGGGTATCTCCCTTTACTCTCTGTCCCCGTTCTATATTCCCCTCTATCCCGGGTATCTCCCTTTACTCTCTGTCCCCTTTCTATATTCCCCTCTATCCCGGGTATCTCCCTTTACTCTCTGTCCCCGTTCTATATTCCCCTCTATCCTGGGTATCTCCCTTTACACTCTGTCCCCGTTCTATATTCCCCTCTAACCCGGGTATCTCACTTTACTCTCTGTCCCCGTTCTGTATTCCCCTCTATCCCGGGTATCTCCCATTACTCTCTGTCCCCGTTCTATATTCCCCTCTATCCCGGGTATCTCCCTTTACTCTCAGTCCCCGTTCTATATTCCCCTCTAACCCGGGTATCTCACTTTACTCTCTGTCCCCGTTCTATATTCCCCTCTATCCCGGGTATCTCACTTTACTCTCTGTCCCCGTTCTATATTCCCCTCTATCCCGGGTATCTCCCTTTACTCTCTGTCCCCTTTCTATATTCCCCTCTATCCCGGGTATCTCCCTTTACTCTCAGTCCCCGTTCTATATTCCCCTCTAACCCGGGTATCTCCCTTTATTCTCTGTCCCCGTTCTATATTCCCCTCTATCCCGGGTATCTCCCTTTACTCTCTGTCCCCGTTCTATATTCCCCTCTATCCCGGGTATCTCCCTTTACTCTCTGTCCCCGTTCTATATTCCCCTCTATCCCGGGTATCTCACTTTACTCTCTGTCCCCGTTCTATATTCCCCTCTATCCCGGGTATCTCACTTTACTCTCTGTCCCCGTTCTATATTCCCCTCTATCCCGGGTATCTCACTTTACTCTCTGTCCCCGTTCTATATTCCCCTCTATCCCGGGTATCTCACTTTACTCTCTGTCCCCGTTCTATATTCCCCTCTATCCCGGGTATCTCCCTTTACTCTCTGTCCCCGTTCTATATTCCCCTCTATCCCGGGTATCTCCCTTTACTCTCTGTCCCCTTTCTATATTCCCCTCTATCCCGGGTATCTCACTTTACTCTCAGTCCCCGTTCTATATTCCCCTCTATCCCGGGTATCTCACTTTACTCTCTGTCCCCGTTCTATATTCCCCTCTATCCCGGGTATCTCACTTTACTCTCTGTCCCCGTTCTATATTCCCCTCTATCCCGGGTATCTCACTTTACTCTCTGTCCCCGTTCTATATTCCCCTCTATCCCGGGTATCTCACTTTACTCTCTGTCCCCGTTCTATATTCCCCTCTATCCCGGGTATCTCACTTTACTCTCTGTCCCCGTTCTATATTCCCCTCTATCCCGGGTATTTCCCTTTACTCTCTGCTTTTCGCTCAGTTGGTTCAGGTTGTTTCCCCTTTTCCCTTCATCCATTCCCTTCCCTGTTGATCCTAGTCTCCCTGCATTGCTCGTTCCTAATCTCACACTTTTTCTCACTTCTCCTCGCCTATCGACTAGCTTATCTGAAATTGACCCTTTACGGTACCTTTTAAATCTGTACCATCTGTAGTCAAGTTTGCCATCGCACTTCCTCTGGCGGGAGCACTGAGTCCCATTACAATCCGTGCTCCTCCAGGGCTGGTCCAGGACTGTGTGATTTTCACACGGGTCAGTGAGTGTGGATTCTGCGACTGAGTGACAGAAAGATGTTTAATGTTAATATAAAATAGAGTTAATGTTACACAGAGACTTGTACCCCCCGAAGAACCAATAACCTCAGTCTCACTCTCCGCCCTGGTAGAAAATTCCCCAAATGAAAGCTGGAAATGTTCCTCCTTCTCCAAACCAGGTTTCCATCTGTCTCCCAGCTCAGCCTACCCCTGAAACTCACTGCACACTAACAGTCCTCCCTCATCTACATTAACCATTCGCTCTCTGGTAACAGAAAGCAGCAATAACCTCAAATTCACTCCGTACCAATAGGAAAGCTGCAAATTTAAACCTGGAATCTAGAGATTGTGTAAACCAAGTTTCATTCTGGGTCCCCGAATGTTGGTTTCCGTTTACTTTTATTGACACAGAGACTCGGAATGTCCGGCTCACTCTCACCCTCTGTCTGCCTCCTCACAGACTGATCTCAAAAGCAAATTAATAACAGAGAATGCTGGAAATACTCAGCAGCTCAGGTAGCATCTGCGGAGAGAGAAACTGAGTTAATGTTTCAGGTCGAGGAACTGGAAAAGGTTAGAGATGTAACAGGTTTTAAGCAGTGGCAGGGAAAGGGAAAGCGGGGAGGGGAGGTAAGAACAAAAGGGAATGTCTGTGCTAGGGTGGAAGGCAGGAGAGATTAAATGACAAAAGGTATGATAGTACAAAGCAAAAAGAGTTGGTAATGGGACAAGTAAAGAAACAAAAGATGTGCCTCGGAGAGGTGTAAATGTGAATGGCAGAATCAACAGTTGCCAATGTGAAGAAATAGGGGCTGAGGTTATAATCTGAAATTGTTGAACTCAATGTTGAGTCCAGAAGGTTGTAAAGTGCCTAATCGAAAGATGAGCTGCTGTTCCTCGAGCTTACGTTGCGTTACTTTTGAACAGTGTAAGAGGCCGAGGAGAGTGAGGTCAGAGTGAGAATGGAGCGGAGAATTAAAGTGATAGGCAACCAGAAGCTCGGGGTCACACTTACGGACTGAGCGGAGGTGTTCCGCAAAGCGCTCACCCAATCTGCGTTTGGTCTCCCCAATGTAGAGGAGACCGCATCGTGAGCAGCGAATACAGTATACTAAATTGCAAGAAGTACAAGTAAATCGCTGTTTCAACAGGAAGGCGTGTTTGGGGCCCTGGACAGTGGGAAGGGGAGAGCTGAAAGGGCAGGTGTTGCGTCTCCTGCACTTGAACCGGAAGGTGCCATGGGAAGGGGAGTGGGTGTTGGGGGTGATTGAGGAATCGACCAGGGTGTCATGGGGGGAGCAGTCCCTTCAAAATGCTGGAAGGGGAAGGGGAGGGGAAGATGTGTTTGGTGGTGGGATCACACTGGAGGTGGCGGAAATGCCAGAGGATGATCCGTTGAATGTGGAGGCTGGTGGGGTGAAAGGTGAGGACAATAGGAACCCTATCGTGGTTCTGGGAGGGAGGGGAAGGGGTGAGAGTAGAAGTGCGGGAAATGGAACAGGCACGGTCAAGGGCCGTGTCGACCACGGTAGAGGGAAAACCTCGGTTGAGGAAAAAGGAAGACATATCAGAAGCACTAGTATGGAAAGTGGCATCATCAGAGCAGATGCGGCAGAGACGGAGAAACTGGGAGAATGGAATAGAGTCCTTACAGGAAGCAGAGTGGGAGGAAGTGTAGTCCAGGTAGCTGTGGGAGTCAGTGGGCTTATTTCCCCATAGCCCTGCAAACGTTTCCTTTTCAAGTATTTCTCCAATTTCCTTTTGAAAGTTACTTTTGAATCTACTGCTGCCTCATTTCAGGCAGTGCATTCCAGGTTATAACAACTCGCTGCTGAAAATACGGCCGCGTTTTTCTGCTTTGAGGCGGATTGGGAGCGGGTCAGCTGCCTTCTGGGTTCCAGTCCCGTCCCCAACTACAACCGGCCCACAGAACAACGTTTACATCAACTGGCCTTGTTAATCCCGCCCTGCCAGTTTGCCGGCCAATTAAGAGGAAGCCAGCCAGATGACATCATTTGATGACGTATCATCTGCCGGTTTTCTTAAAGGGACCACGAACAATTTTTCTTGACAGCTCATTTCTCAGTGTTTGACAGCATTGAGGTGCTGCAAACACTGACAATCACTGTACAAAGGCGAGTTCTTGCACCCAGGCTCTCCAATGACTCCCTCCATAGGCTAGAACAGATGGCAGCTGCAGGTGAGGTTGCAGAAGCAATCTGTCACTGGCGAGTGAGGTTCTCCCAATGAGGTGGGACTAGACAGCCAATTCAAAACCTGTTACCTACAGAAAAGTGTAAATGGGTTAAAAATGATTTCCCCAACATTTCCTTATCTCTAAAACTCACCAGTGCACCATTGCATCCTTCACACCACTTCTGCAGCTGTCATCAATGCAGAGACATTACAGCAGATTCACAACACGCCACACTTACTTGGCGTGGTGTGGTGTTCGGACATCGGAGAACCCAAGGCGGAAGCGGCAAAATTGAAAACGAGCCTGTTAAAAAGTATCAAGTACCTGTTGACAGCCAGGTAAGTGGCTATAATCCTCTTATTGCCGCTAGGTGTCGGGTCCTTGCGCAAATCAGGGACCCGACACTTGGGAAGATTGATTGGAGGCGGGTTGACAGCGGGTTTTCGGCCCGCTGTCAATATTTGCCATTTTGACAGTGGTCCCACCTCCAATCCCACACTCTGAGGACCGGCAAAATTCCGGCCAGAGAGCTAGCATGCAGGTGCAGCAAGCAATTAGGAAGGCAAATGGTATGTTGGTCTTTATTGCAAGGGGGTTGGAATACAAGAGCAAGGAAGTCTTGCTACAATTGTACAGCGATTCACAATATATATTACTGATCTAGACGAGGGAACTAGTTGTAATATCTCCAAGTTTGCAGACGACACAAAGATGGGTGGGCGTGTGTGCTGTGAGGAGGATGCAGAGAAACTCCAGTATGATTTGGACAGGTTGGGTGATTGGGCAGATGCATGGCAAATGCAGTATAATGTGGATAAATGCGAGGTTATCCACTTTGGTGGCAAAAACAGGATGGCAGATTATTATCTGAATGGCAATAGATTGGGAAAAGGGGAAGTGCAACGAGACCTGGGTGTCCTTGTGCACCAGTGGCTGAAGGTAAGCATGCAGGTGCAGCAGGCGGTTAAGAAGGCAAATGGTATGTTGGCCTTCATAGCGAGAGGATTCGAGTACAGGAGCAAGGATGTCTTGCTGCAGTTGTACAGGGCCTTGGTGAGACCACACCTTGAGTATTGTGTGCAGTTTTGGTCGCCTTATGTGAGGAAGGATGTTCTTCCCATGGAGGGAGTGCAGCGAAGATTTACCAGATACCTGGGATCAGGAAAGACGTATGAAGAGAGATTGGGTCGATTAGGCTTATATTCGCAGGAATTTAGAAGAATGAGAGGGGATCTCATTGAAACATATAAAATTCTAACAGGACTAGACAGACTAGATGCAGGAAGGATTTTCCCGATGGCGGGGGAGTCCAGAACCAGGGGTCACAGTCTAAGGATAAGGGGTAAGCCATTTAGGACTGAGATGAGGAGGAATTTCTTCACCCAGAGAGTGGTGAACCTGTGGAATTCTCTACCACAGAAGGCAGTTGAGGCCAAATCATTAAATATATTCAAGAAGGAGTTGGATATATTTCTTAAGGCTAAAGGGATCAAGGGATATGGGGAGAAGGCAGGTACAGGGTACTGAGTTTGGATGATCAGCCATGATCTCATTAAATGGCGGAACAGGCTCGAGGGGCCGAATGACCTACTCCTGCTCCTATCTTCTATGTTTCTATGTTACAGGGCTTTGTTGAGACCACACCTGGAGTAGTGTGTACAGTTTTGGTCTCCTTATCTAAGGAAGGTTACACTTGTCTTAGAGGTGATGTAACGAAGGTTCACTAGATTGATTGCTGGGATGCGAGGGTTGTCCTATGAGGAGAGATTGAGTAGATTGGGCCTATAGTCTATGGAGTTTAGAAGAGTGAGAGGTGATCTCATTGAAAGATATAACATTGTGAGGAGGATTGATAAGATAGGTTATTTCCCGTGGCTGGAGAGTCTAGAACTAGGGGGCATAGTCTCAGGATAAGGTGTCGTCCTCTTAAGACCGAGATGAGGCAAAATATCTTCACTCAGAGGGTTGTGAATCTGTGGAATTCCCTACCCCAAAGGGCTGTGGATGCTGAATCCACAATTATATTCAAGACAGAGATCGATAGATTTTTGAAAATTATAAAAAGGATATAGAGGAACTGCAGAGGGTGCAGAGAAGATTTACAAGGATAATACCAGAAATTCGAGGGTATACATATCAGGAAAGGATGAACAGGCTGGGTCTCTTTTCTCTTGAAAAAAGAGGGCTGAGGGGTGACCTAATAGAGGTCTATAAAATTATGAAAGGTTTTGATAGACTGGATAGAGAGAGAATGTTTCCACTTGTGAGGAAGAGCAAAACTAGAGGCCATCAATATAATATAGTCACCAAGAAATCCAATAGGGAACATAAGAAATAGAAGCAGGAGTAGGCCATGTGGCCCTTCGAGCCTGCTCCGCCATTCAATATGATCATGGCTGATCTTTTACCTCAACTCTACTTTCCTGCACTATCCCCATAGCACTTGATTCCCTTAACATTCAAAAATCTATTGATCTCTGTCTTGAATAGAATCAACGACTGAGCCTCCACAGCCCTCTGGGGTAGAGAATTCCAAAGATTCACCACCCTCTGAGTGAAGAAATTTCTCCTCATCTCAGTCCTAAATGGCCGACCCCTTATTCTGAGACTGTGGCCCCTGGTTCTAGTCACCCCAGCCAGGGGAAACAGCCTCCCTGCATCTACCCTGTCAAGCCCTGTAATAATGTTGTATGTTTCAATGATATCACCTCTCATTCTTCTAAACTCCAGAGAATATAGGCCTAGTCTACTCAATCTCTCCTCATAGGACAATCGCCCCCATCCCAGGAATCAGTCTGGTGAACCTTTGTTGCACTCCCACTATGGCAAGTATATGCTTCTGTAATGGAATAGCCATATTTCAGAAAAATACACCATCCTATGAATAGATTTCTGATATTATTAATACATGTCATACTGGGTTTAAAAGTCTGGAAAGCCTCGGCGACACAGGCTGCAAACACAATACAGGCTTCTGAGATCAGAACAGTTGATAACAAAAGCGGTAAACACCAAACAAGCTTTGAAATTGGAATTGGTTTGTAAATACAAAGACAAAGGCAAAGGCTTGCTTCTGAGATGTCTACAGTCTGGAACCAACACAATAGCAATGTCCAAGTAAAGTGTTGAAAACTAACACGTCGAACAGGAACACAGAATATTAAAAAACCATGTGCCTTTGTAAAAGTAACATCAAATGAAACAGGAAACACGATTATATATATAACCAACTAAGATGGCTGGGAAAACAAACACCCTGGATGAAGTGGTTTTGATTTACAAATTGTAAAAGGTGCAAACAGGACACTTTGAAAATATAATATCAATAGATGACACCAAGCAATGACATTATGTTTGTATTGAAAATGGAATAGTTAGGAGACACGACATCTGCTAATAAGCAGTTAAGCCAATATTAAGAATTGAAGGGGAGACCTTCGAAAGAATGGCATCAAATAGATGCATCAGTCATAACCATATTTTAAGATAACTTTTGAAACACCTATACAGCAGACAGAATTCTGCAAGCTAACAGCTGAACTAACAGTAAGAATAGAAAGAAGTCAACAAAGGTATGGCTAGAGATAATTAGCTTACATCTGCAGAAAACTTCAAAGGATAAACCACTAAAAAAAAGGTATAAAAATAGAACTTTTCAAATGAGAAAACAGAAGGCGCTGGAAAGGCAAGCGATTCTGAACTTCAGAACCACTCTGTAAGTGTTTAACTCTTTGAGTCACGGGTAATCAAGGTATTTGATTTTGGTGGATACTCTGGATTAAGAATAAGTAGAAGAATGGAAATGTAACGAAGTTAAGATTTGAGAATAAGGATCTCTGATAAGAAATGTAAGCTATTTGTCCAATTCAGAGTCAGCTGTAGCACACTCGCCTCTGAGTCAGAAGGTTGTGGGTTCAAGTCCCACTCCAGGGACTCGAGCACATAAAAAAGCTAGACTGACACTCCCAGTGCAGTGATGAGGGAGTCACGGGATGTAAGCATCGCTGGAAAGGCCAGCATTTATTGCCCATCTCTAATTGTCCTCAAGAAGGCGGTGGTGAGCTACCTTATTGAAACAACTGAGTGTCTTGCTAGGCCATTTCACAGGGCAGTTAAGAGTCAACCACATTGCTGTGGATCTGGAGTCACATATAGGCCAGACCAGGTAAGGACGGCAGGTTTCCTTTTCTAAAGGACATTAGTGAACCAGATGGATTTTTATGACAATCTGGTAGTTACATGATACCAGGTTTTTGTTCCAAATTTATTTAATTAACTGAATTTAAATTCCCCAGCTGCCGTGGCAGGGTTTGAAGTCACCATCTCCAGATCATTAATACAGGCCTCTAGATTACTGGTCCAGTAACATAACCGCTACCGTACCCCTAAAGGTATGTTGGAACTTTAATGGGCAATGAGTGTTAGAGGGAGAATATTCACAGGATGAAGCCCTCCCATATCAGTAATGGGTCAGTACTGGGCAATGGTCTATCTATAACCCCCTCTGCTGTACAGACTGCACTAATCCTTTGGCAAATGCACCCTCGGTGGTGCTTGACTAGATTTAAATACAGACACCATCGCAGTCCCTTTACTGTCCCAATGTTAGCGGGTGAGCAGCAGTCAGAGTCTGGGACATTGACGTGTGGTCAGGTGCCTCACAGTGTCGCTTGTCCTGGTTACACAAACATTCTCCCAGCTCTAGCTCTCTCCTCACTCTGGTTTGCATATGTGGCTAAATGTGGACCTGTGGCCCATCAGCAGATCTTATCTGTGCCACTGATAAGAAGCGTCTGTTGTTCTCAGTCTGTGAGCATTCTCTGGAAAACACAACACCCTCCCACTTTTTACAGGTCAACATTGTCGTAGTGTCAGCTGTGGCTCAGTGGGTAGCACACTCGCCTCTGAGTCTCAATGGTTGTGGGTTCAAGTCCAACTCCATGGGACTTGAGCACAAAAAGCTAGGCTGACACTCCAGTGCAGTGCTGAGGGAGTGCTGCACTGTCGGATGAGACGTCCAACTGAGGCCCCGTCTGAACTCTCAGGTGGACGTAAAAGATCCCATGGCACGATTTCGAAGAAGAGCAGGGGAGTTATCCCTGCTGTCCTGACCAATATATATCCCACAACCAACATAACAAAAACAGATTATCTGGTCATTATCACATTGCTGTTTGTGGGAGCTTGCTGTGTTCAAATTGGCTGCTGCGCTTCCCACAATACAACAGTGACTACACTCCAAAAGTACTTCATTGGCTGTAAAGCGCTTTGAGACATCTGGTGGTCGTGAAAGGCGTTATATAAATGCAAGTCTTTCTTTCAATTCTGGGCAACACACTTTTGAAAGGATGGCAATGCCTTAGTGAGGGTGCATTGGAGATTGACTAGAATGGGACCAGGGATGAGCGACTTCAGTTATGTGGAGAAGTTGGGGTTGTTCTCATTCGAGCAGAAAAATTGAAGCAGGGACCTAATAGAGGTGTTCAAAATCATGAAGGGTTTTGATACAGCAGACAGGGAGAAATTGTTTCCAGTGGCAGCAGGTTCGGTAACCAGAGGTCACAGATTGAAGATAATTGGCAAAAGAACCAGAGGGGAGATGAGGAAAAACGTATTTTCTGCAGCGAGTTACGATGACCTGGAATGCACTGCCTGAAAGGCTGGTGGCAGCAGATTCAAAAGTCATTTTCAAAAGGGAATTCGAGGAATATTGAAAAGGAAACATTGGCAGGGTTATGGGGAAAGAGATAGGGGCCTTGGGACGAATTGGACAGCTCCTTCAAAGAGCCGGCACGATGGGTCAAATGGCCTCTTGCTGTGCTGTACGATTCTATGATCTCAGTCCCCAGGTGAAATTAGATTTGGAATAACTCTCTGTTGCTGGTACTTCATTGATAAAACCATTAAATTATATATACATAAATATTGAATGTATAAATAAATTGGAGGCTGACTATAAATAGTATTTCAATAATACATTCTATAAATGCTCTGCAAAATATACTATCTAAAGACTGAGTATATGTATATGTAATATAAATATTAAGATAAATATAAAAACTGAATGGAATCATAACAAATAAATCACAATGGGAAAAATAACCAAATAAACCAATGTAATTAATTTTTAAATGTACAAATATATAAATATAACTATTAAATTAAAAGAAGAAATACATTTAGCTAAATATTAGAAAGAAGTATATAAAGATTTACAATATTTGCGTAAGTAAATAACAGTGATTCTGGAAAAACATAAAGATATAACATTTCCTCAATTATCTCGAGTCCAAGAAGGAGGAGAATAAATAATATAAATTAATAGTACAAATATTAAACATCTATTCCAAATCCACAACAAATAATATCATCAATGAGACAAATATTAAAGATCTGTTCCAAATCCACAATAAATAATATCTAACAATGAGAAAAATATTAAAGATCTATTCCAAATCCACAATAAATAATATCAAACAATGAAACAAATATTAAAGATCTATTCGAAATCCACAATAAATAATATCATCAAAGATACAAATATTAAAGATGTATTCCAAATCCACAGCAAATTAACATCATCAATGAGACAAATATTAAAGATCTATTCCAAATCCACAATAAATAATATCTAACAATGAGACAAATATTAAAGATCTATTCCAAATCCACAATAAATAATATCATCAATGAGAGAAATATTAAAGATCTATTCCAAATCCACAATAAATAATATCATCAATGGGACAAATATTAAAGATCTATTCCAAATCCACAATAAATAATATCATCAATGAGACAAATATTAAAGATCTATTCCAAATCCACAATAAATAATATCGAACAATGAGACAAATATTAAAGATCTATTCCAAATCCACAATAAATAATATCATCAATGAGACAAATATTTAAGATCAATTCCAAATCCACAATAAATAATATCATCCATGGGACAAATATTAAAGATCTATTCCAAATCCACAATAAATAATATCATCAATGGGACAAATATTAAAGATCTATTCCAAATCCACAATAAATAATATCATCAATGAGACAAATATTAAAGATCTATTCCAAATCCACAATAAATAATATCGAACAATGAGACAAATATTAAAGATCTATTCCAAATCCACAATAAATAATATCATCAATGAGACAAATATTAAAGATCTATTCCAAATCCACAATAAATAATATCATCAATGAGACAAATATTTAAGATCTATTCCAAATCCACAATAAATAATATCATCAATGAGAGAAATATTAAAGATCTATTCCAAATCCACAATAAATAATATCATCAATGAGACAAATATTAAAGATCTCTTCCAAATCCACAATAAATAATATCATCGATGAGACAAATATTAAAGATCTATTCCAAATCCACAATAAATAATATCAAATAATGAGACAAATATTAAAGATCTATTCCAAATCCACAATAAATAATATCATCAATGGAACAAATATTAAAGATCTATTCCAAATCCACAATAAACAATGTCATTAATGAGACAAATATTAAAGATCTATTCCAAATCCACAATAAATAATATCATCAATGAGACAAATATTAAAGATCTATTCAAAATCCACAATAAATAACATCGAACAATGAGACAAATATTAAAGATCTATTCCAAATCCACAATAAATAATATCATCAATGAGACAAATATTAAAGATCTATTCAAAATCCACAATAAATAATATCAAATAATGAGACAAATATTAAAGATCTATTCCAAATCCACAATAAATAATATAATCAATGAGACAAATATTAAAGATCTATTCCAAATCCAGAATAAATAATATCATCAATGAGAGAAATATTAAAGATCTATTCCAAATCCACAATTAATAACATCATCGATGAGACAAATATTAAAGATCTATTCCAAATCCACAATAAATAATATCATCAATGAGACAAATATTAAAGATCTATTCCAAATCCACAATAAATAATATCTAACAATGAGACAAATATTAAAGATCTATTCCAAATCCACAATAAAAAATATCATCAATGAGACAAATATTAAAGATCTATTCCAAATCCACAATAAATAATATCACCAATTAGACAAATATTAAAGATCTATTCAAAATCCACAATAAATAATATCAAATAATGAGACAAATATTAAAGATCTATTCAAAATCCACAATAAATAATATCAAATAATGAGACAAATATTAAAGATCTATTCCAAATCCACAATAAATAATATCAAATAATGAGACAAATATTAAAGATCTATTCCAAATCCACAATAAATAATATCAAATAATGAGACAAATATTAAAGATCTATTCCAAATCCACAATAAATAATATCATCAATGGAACAAATATTAAAGATCTATTCCAAATCCACAATAAATAATATCATCGATGAGACAAATATTAAAGATCTATTCCAAATCCACAATAAATAATATCATCGATGAGACAAATATTAAATATCTATTCCAAATCCACAATAAATAATATCATCAATGGAACAAATATTAAAGATCTATTCCAAATCCACAATAAATAATATCATCAATGAGACAAATATTAAAGATCTATTCCAAATCCACAATAAATAATATCATCGATGGAACAAATATTAAAGATCTATTCCAAATCCACAATAAATAATATCATCAATGGAACAAATATTAAAGATCTATTCCAAATCCACAATAAATAATATCATCGATGAGACAAATATTAAATATCTATTCCAAATCCACAATAAATAATATCATCGATGAGACAAATATTAAATATCTATTCCAAATCCACAATAAATAATATCATCAATGGAACAAATATTAAAGATCTATTCCAAATCCACAATAAATAATATCATCAATGAGACAAATATTAAATATCTATTCCAAATCCACAATAAATAATATCATCAATGGAACAAATATTAAAGATCTATTCCAAATCCACAATAAATAATATCATCAATGAGACAAATATTAAAGATCTATTCCAAATCCACAATAAATAATATCATCGATGAGACAAATATTAAAGATCTATTCCAAATCCAGAATAAATAATATCATCAATGAGACAAATATTAAAGATCTATTCCAAATCCACAATAAATAATATCATCAATGGAACAAATATTAAAGATCTATTCCAAATCCACAATAAATAATATCATCGATGAGACAAATATTAAAGATCTATTCCAAATCCACAATAAATAATATCAAACAATGAAACAAATATTAAAGATCTATTCGAAATCCACAATAAATAATATCATCAAAGATACAAATATTAAAGATGTATTCCAAATCCACAGCAAATTAACATAATCAATGAGACAAATATTAAAGATCTATTCCAAATCCACAATAAATAATATCTAACAATGAGACAAATATTAAAGATCTATTCCAAATCCACAATAAATAATATCATCAATGAGAGAAATATTAAAGATCTATTCCAAATCCACAATAAATAATATCATCAATGGGACAAATATTAAAGATCTATTCCAAATCCACAATAAATAATATCATCAATGAGACAAATATTAAAGATCTATTCCAAATCCACAATAAATAATATCTAACAATGAGACAAATATTAAAGATCTATTCCAAATCCACAATAAATAATATCATCAATGAGAGAAATATTAAAGATCTATTCCAAATCCACAATAAATAATATCATCAATGGGACAAATATTAAAGATCTATTCCAAATCCACAATAAATAATATCATCAATGAGACAAATATTAAAGATCTATTCCAAATCCACAATAAATAATATCGAACAATGAGACAAATATTAAAGATCTATTCCAAATCCACAATAAATAATATCATCAATGAGACAAATATTTAAGATCAATTCCAAATCCACAATAAATAATATCATCAATGGGACAAATATTAAAGATCTATTCCAAATCCACAATAAATAATATCATCAATGAGACAAATATTAAAGATCTATTCCAAATCCACAATAAATAATATCATCAATGGGACAAATATTAAAGATCTATTCCAAATCCACAATAAATAATATCATCAATGAGACAAATATTAAAGATCTATTCCAAATCCACAATAAATAATATCATCAATGGGACAAATATTAAAGATCTATTCCAAATCCACAATAAATAATATCATCAATGAGACAAATATTAAAGATCTATTCCAAATCCACAATAAATAATATCATCAATGAGACAAATATTTAAGATCTATTCCAAATCCACAATAAATAATATCATCAATGAGAGAAATATTAAAGATCTATTCCAAATCCACAATAAATAATATCATCAATGAGACAAATATTAAAGATCTATTCCAAATCCAAAATAAATAAAATCATCAATGAGACAAATTTTAAATATCTATTCCAAATCCACAATAAATAATATCATCAATGAGACAAATATTAAAGATCTCTTCCAAATCCACAATAAATAATATCATCAATGAGACAAATATTAAAGATCTATTCCAAATCCACAATAAATAATATCATCAATGGAACAAATATTAAAGATCTATTCCAAATCCACAATAAACAATGTCATTAATGAGACAAATATTAAAGATCTATTCCAAATCCACAATAAATAATATCATCAATGAGACAAATATTAAAGATCTATTCAAAATCCACAATAAATAACATCGAACAATGAGACAAATATTAAAGATCTATTCCAAATCCACAATAAATAATATCATCAATGAGACAAATATTAAAGATCTATTCAAAATCCACAATAAATAATATCAAATAATGAGACAAATATTAAAGATCTATTCCAAATCCACAATAAATAATATAATCAATGAGACAAATATTAAAGATCTATTCCAAATCCAGAATAAATAATATCATCAATGAGAGAAATATTAAAGATCTATTCCAAATCCACAATTAATAACATCATCGATGAGACAAATATTAAAGATCTATTCCAAATCCACAATAAATAATATCATCAATGAGACAAATATTAAAGATCTATTCCAAATCCACAATAAATAATATCTAACAATGAGACAAATATTAAAGATCTATTCCAAATCCACAATAAAAAATATCATCAATGAGACAAATATTAAAGATCTATTCCAAATCCACAATAAATAATATCATCAATTAGACAAATATTAAAGATCTATTCAAAATCCACAATAAATAATATCAAATAATGAGACAAATATTAAAGATCTATTCAAAATCCACAATAAATAATATCAAATAATGAGACAAATATTAAAGATCTATTCCAAATCCACAATAAATAATATCAAATAATGAGACAAATATTAAAGATCTATTCCAAATCCACAATAAATAATATCAAATAATGAGACAAATATTAAAGATCTATTCCAAATCCACAATAAATAATATCATCAATGGAACAAATATTAAAGATCTATTCCAAATCCACAATAAATAATATCATCGATGAGACAAATATTAAAGATCTATTCCAAATCCACAATAAATAATATCATCGATGAGACAAATATTAAATATCTATTCCAAATCCACAATAAATAATATCATCAATGGAACAAATATTAAAGATCTATTCCAAATCCACAATAAATAATATCATCAATGAGACAAATATTAAAGATCTATTCCAAATCCACAATAAATAATATCATCGATGGAACAAATATTAAAGATCTATTCCAAATCCACAATAAATAATATCATCAATGGAACAAATATTAAAGATCTATTCCAAATCCACAATAAATAATATCATCGATGAGACAAATATTAAATATCTATTCCAAATCCACAATAAATAATATCATCGATGAGACAAATATTAAATATCTATTCCAAATCCACAATAAATAATATCATCAATGGAACAAATATTAAAGATCTATTCCAAATCCACAATAAATAATATCATCAATGAGACAAATATTAAATATCTATTCCAAATCCACAATAAATAATATCATCAATGGAACAAATATTAAAGATCTATTCCAAATCCACAATAAATAATATCATCAATGAGACAAATATTAAAGATCTATTCCAAATCCACAATAAATAATATCATCGATGAGACAAATATTAAAGATCTATTCCAAATCCAGAATAAATAATATCATCAATGAGACAAATATTAAAGATCTATTCCAAATCCACAATAAATAATATCATCAATGGAACAAATATTAAAGATCTATTCCAAATCCACAATAAATAATATCATCGATGAGACAAATATTAAAGATCTATTCCAAATCCACAATAAATAATGTAATTAATGAGACAAATATTAAAGATCTATTCCAAATCCACAATAAATAATATCATCAATGGAACAAATATTAAAGATCTATTCCAAATCCACAATAAATAATATCATCAATGAGACAAATATTAAAGATCTATTCCAAAACCACAATAAATAATATCATCGATGGAACAAATATTAAAGATCTATTCCAAATCCACAATAAATAATATCATCAATGGAACAAATATTAAAGATCTATTCCAAATCCACAATAAATAATATCATCGATGAGACAAATATTAAAGATCTATTCCAAATCCACAATAAATAACATCATCAATGAGACAAATATTAAAGATCTATTCCAAATCCACAATAAATAACGTAATTAATGAGACAAATATTAAAGATCTATTCCAAATCCACAATAAATAATATCATCGATGAGACAAATATTAAAGATCTATTCCAAATCCACAATAAATAACATCATCAATGAGACAAATATTAAAGATCTATTCCAAATCCACAATAAATAACGTAATCAATGAGACAAATATTAAAGATCTATTCCAAATCCACAATAAATAATATCATCAATGGAACAAATATTAAAGATCTATTCCAAATCCACAATAAATAATATCATCGATGAGACAAATATTAAAGATCTATTCCAAATCCACAATAAATAACATCATCAATGGGACAAATATTAAAGATCTATTCCAAATCCACAATAAATAATATCATCGATGAGACAAATATTAAAGATCTATTCCAAATCCACAATAAATAATATCATCAATGAGACAAATATTAAAGATCTATTCCAAATCCACAATAAATAATGTAATTAATGAGACAAATATTAAAGATCTATTCCAAATCCACAATAAATAATATCATCAATGAGAGAAATATTAAAGATCTATTCCAAATCCACAATAAATAATATCATCAATGAGACAAATATTAAAGATCTATTCAAAATCCACAATAAATAATATCATCAATGAGACAAATATTAAAGATCTATTCCAAATCCACAATAAATAATGTAATTAATGAGACAAATATTAAAGATCTATTCCAAATCCACAATAAATAATATCATCAATGAGAGAAATATTAAAGATCTATTCCAAATCCACAATAAATAATGTCATTAATGAGACAAATATTAAAGATCTATTCCAAATCCACAATAAATAATATCATCAATGAGAGAAATATTAAAGATCTATTCCAAATCCACAATAAATAATATCATCAATGAGAGAAATATTAAAGATTTATTCCAAATCCACAATAAATAATATCATCAATGAGAGAAATATTAAAGATCTATTCCAAATCCACAATAAATAATATCATCGATGAGACAAATATTAAAGATCTATTCCAAATCCACAATAAATAAAATCATCAATGAGACAAATATGAAAGATTTATTCCAAATCCACAATAAATAATGTCAAATAATGAGACAAATATTTAAAATCTATTCCAAATCCACGATAAATAATTTCAAACAATGAGACAAATATTTAAGATCTATTCCAAATCCACAATAAATAATATCATCAATGAGACAAATATTAAAGATCTATTCCAAATCCACAATAAATAATATCATCAATGAGACAAATATTAAAGATCTATTCCAAATCCACAATAAATAATATCATCAATGAGACAAATATTAAAGATCTATTCCAAATCCACAATAAATAAAATCATCAATGAGACAAATATTAAAGATCTATTCCAAATCCACAATAAATAATATCAAATAATGAGACAAATATTAAAGATCTATTCCAAATCCACAATAAATAATATCATCAATGAGACAAATATTAAACATCTATTCCAAATCCACAATAAATAATATCATCAATGAGAGAAATATTAAAGATCTATTCCAAATCCACAATAAATAATATCATCAATGAGACAAATATTAAAGATCTATTCCAAATCCACAATAAATAATATCATCAATGAGAGAAATATTAAAGATCTATTCCAAATCCACAATAAATTATATCATCAATGAGACAAATATTAAAGATCTATTCCAAATCCACAATAAATAATATCATCAATTAGACAAATATTAAAGATCTATTCCAAATCCACAATAAATAATTTCATCAATGAAACAAATATTAAAGATCTATTCCAAATCCACAATAAATAATATCATCAATTAGACAAATATTAAAGATCTATTCCAAATCCACAATAAATAATTTCATCAATGAAACAAATATTAAAGATCTATTCCAAATCCACAATAAATAATATCATCAATGGGACAAATATTAAAGATCTATTCCAAATCCACAATAAATAATATCATCAATGAGCCAAATATTAAAGATCTATTCCAAATCCACAATAAATAATATCATCAATGAGCCAAATATTAAAGATCTATTCCAAATCCACAATAAATAATATCATCAATGAGACAAATATTAAAGATCTATTCCAAATCCACAATAAATAATATCATCAATGAGACAAATATTAAAGATCTATTCCAAATCCACAATAAATAATATCATCAATGAGACAAATATTAAAGATCTATTCCAAATCCACAATAAATAATATCATCAATGAGACAAATATTAAAGATCTATTCCAAATCCACAGTAAATAATATCATCAATGAGTCAAATATTAAAGATCTATTCCAAATCCACAATAAATAATATCATCAATGAGACAAATATTAAAGATCTATTCCAAATCCACAATAAATAATATCATCAATGAGACAAATATTAAAGATCTATTCCAAATCCACAATAAATAATATCATCAATGAGACAAATATTAAAGATCTATTCCAAATCCACAATAAATAACATCAAACAATGAGAGAAATATTAAAGATCTATTCCAAATCCACAATAAATAATATCATCAATGAGACAAATATTAAAGATCTATTCCAAATCCACAATAAATAATATCATCAATGAGACAAATATTAAAGATCTATTCCAAATCCACAATATATAACATCAAACAATGAGAGAAATATTAAAGATCTATTCCAAATCCACAATAAATAATATCATCAATGAGACAAATATTAAAGATTTATTCCAAATCCACAATAAATAATATCATCAATGAGACAAATACTAAAGATTTATTCCAAATCCACAATAAATAATTTCATCAATGAGACAAATATTAAAGATCTATTCCAAATCCACAATAAATAATATCAAACAATGAGACAAATATTAAAGATCTATTCCAAATCCACAATAAATAATTTCATCAATGAGACAAATATTAAAGATCTATTCCAAATCCACAATAAATAATATCATCAATGAGACAAATATTAAAGATTTATTCCAAATCTACAATAAATAATATCATCAATGAGAGAAATATTAAAGATCTATTCCAAATCCACAATAAATAATATCATCAATAAGACAAATTTTAAAGATCTATTCCAAATCCACAATAAATAACATCAAACAATGAGAGAAATATTAAAGATCTATTCCAAATCCACAATAAATAATATCATCATTGAGAGAAATATTAAAGATCTATTCCAAATCCACAATAAATAATATCATCAATGAGAGAAATATTAAAGATCTATTCCAAATCCACAGTAAATAATATCAAATAATGAGAGAAATATTAAAGATCTATTCCAAATCCACAATAAATAATATCATCAATGAGACAAATATTAAAGATCTATTCCAAATCCACAATAAATAATATCATCAATGTGACAAATATTAAAGATCTATTCCAAATCCACAGTAAATAATATCAAATAATGAGACAAATATTAAAGATCTATTCCAAATCCACAATAAATAATGTCATCAATGAGACAAATATTAAAGATCTATTCCAAATCCACAATAAATAATATCATCAATGAGACAAATATTAAAGATCTATTCCAAATCCACAATAAATAATATCATCAATGAGACAAATATTAAAGATCTATTCCAAATCCACAATAAATAATATCATCAATGAGACAAATATTAAAGATCTATTCCAAATCCACAATAAATAATATCAAATATTGAGACAAATATTAAAGATCTATTCCAAATCCACAATATATAACATCAAACAATGAGAGAAATATTAAAGATCTATTCCAAATCCACAATATATAACATCAAACAATCAGAGAAATATTAAAGATCTATTCCAAATCCACAATAAATAATATCAAATAATGAGACAAATATTAAAGATCTATTCCAAATCCACAATAAATAATATCATCAATGAGAGAAATATTAAAGATCTATTCCAAATCCACGATAAATAATATCATCAATGAGACAAATATTAAAGATCTATTCCAAATCCACAATAAATAATATCAAATATTGAGACAAATATTAAAGATCTATTCCAAATCCACAATATATAACATCAAACAATGAGAGAAATATTAAAGATCTATTCCAAATCCACAATATATAACATCAAACAATGAGAGAAATATTAAAGATCTATTCCAAATCCACATATAATAATATCATCAATGAGAGATATATTAAACATCTATTCCAAATCCACAATTAATAACATCGAACAATGAGAGAAATATTAAAGATCTATTCCAAATCCACAATAAATAATGTCATCAATGAGAGAAATATTAAAGATCTATTCCAAATCCACATAAATAATATCATCACTGAGACAAATATTATAGATCTATTCCAAATCCACAATAAATAATATCATCGATGAGACAAATATTAAAGATCTATTCCAAATCCACAATAAATAACATCATCAATGGGACAAATATTAAAGATCTATTCCAAATCCACAATAAATAATATCATCGATGAGACAAATATTAAAGATCTATTCCAAATCCACAATAAATAATATCATCAATGAGACAAATATTAAAGATCTATTCCAAATCCACAATAAATAATGTAATTAATGAGACAAATATTAAAGATCTATTCCAAATCCACAATAAATAATATCATCAATGAGAGAAATATTAAAGATCTATTCCAAATCCACAATAAATAATATCATCAATGAGACAAATATTAAAGATCTATTCAAAATCCACAATAAATAATATCATCAATGAGACAAATATTAAAGATCTATTCCAAATCCACAATAAATAATGTAATTAATGAGACAAATATTAAAGATCTATTCCAAATCCACAATAAATAATATCATCAATGAGAGAAATATTAAAGATCTATTCCAAATCCACAATAAATAATGTCATTAATGAGACAAATATTAAAGATCTATTCCAAATCCACAATAAATAATATCATCAATGAGAGAAATATTAAAGATCTATTCCAAATCCACAATAAATAATATCATCAATGAGAGAAATATTAAAGATTTATTCCAAATCCACAATAAATAATATCATCAATGAGAGAAATATTAAAGATCTATTCCAAATCCACAATAAATAATATCATCGATGAGACAAATATTAAAGATCTATTCCAAATCCACAATAAATAAAATCATCAATGAGACAAATATGAAAGATTTATTCCAAATCCACAATAAATAATGTCAAATAATGAGACAAATATTTAAAATCTATTCCAAATCCACGATAAATAATTTCAAACAATGAGACAAATATTTAAGATCTATTCCAAATCCACAATAAATAATATCATCAATGAGACAAATATTAAAGATCTATTCCAAATCCACAATAAATAATATCATCAATGAGACAAATATTAAAGATCTATTCCAAATCCACAATAAATAATATCATCAATGAGACAAATATTAAAGATCTATTCCAAATCCACAATAAATAAAATCATCAATGAGACAAATATTAAAGATCTATTCCAAATCCACAATAAATAATATCAAATAATGAGACAAATATTAAAGATCTATTCCAAATCCACAATAAATAATATCATCAATGAGACAAATATTAAACATCTATTCCAAATCCACAATAAATAATATCATCAATGAGAGAAATATTAAAGATCTATTCCAAATCCACAATAAATAATATCATCAATGAGACAAATATTAAAGATCTATTCCAAATCCACAATAAATAATATCATCAATGAGAGAAATATTAAAGATCTATTCCAAATCCACAATAAATTATATCATCAATGAGACAAATATTAAAGATCTATTCCAAATCCACAATAAATAATATCATCAATTAGACAAATATTAAAGATCTATTCCAAATCCACAATAAATAATTTCATCAATGAAACAAATATTAAAGATCTATTCCAAATCCACAATAAATAATATCATCAATTAGACAAATATTAAAGATCTATTCCAAATCCACAATAAATAATTTCATCAATGAAACAAATATTAAAGATCTATTCCAAATCCACAATAAATAATATCATCAATGGGACAAATATTAAAGATCTATTCCAAATCCACAATAAATAATATCATCAATGAGCCAAATATTAAAGATCTATTCCAAATCCACAATAAATAATATCATCAATGAGCCAAATATTAAAGATCTATTCCAAATCCACAATAAATAATATCATCAATGAGACAAATATTAAAGATCTATTCCAAATCCACAATAAATAATATCATCAATGAGACAAATATTAAAGATCTATTCCAAATCCACAATAAATAATATCATCAATGAGACAAATATTAAAGATCTATTCCAAATCCACAATAAATAATATCATCAATGAGACAAATATTAAAGATCTATTCCAAATCCACAGTAAATAATATCATCAATGAGTCAAATATTAAAGATCTATTCCAAATCCACAATAAATAATATCATCAATGAGACAAATATTAAAGATCTATTCCAAATCCACAATAAATAATATCATCAATGAGACAAATATTAAAGATCTATTCCAAATCCACAATAAATAATATCATCAATGAGACAAATATTAAAGATCTATTCCAAATCCACAATAAATAACATCAAACAATGAGAGAAATATTAAAGATCTATTCCAAATCCACAATAAATAATATCATCAATGAGACAAATATTAAAGATCTATTCCAAATCCACAATAAATAATATCATCAATGAGACAAATATTAAAGATCTATTCCAAATCCACAATATATAACATCAAACAATGAGAGAAATATTAAAGATCTATTCCAAATCCACAATAAATAATATCATCAATGAGACAAATATTAAAGATTTATTCCAAATCCACAATAAATAATATCATCAATGAGACAAATACTAAAGATTTATTCCAAATCCACAATAAATAATTTCATCAATGAGACAAATATTAAAGATCTATTCCAAATCCACAATAAATAATATCAAACAATGAGACAAATATTAAAGATCTATTCCAAATCCACAATAAATAATTTCATCAATGAGACAAATATTAAAGATCTATTCCAAATCCACAATAAATAATATCATCAATGAGACAAATATTAAAGATTTATTCCAAATCTACAATAAATAATATCATCAATGAGAGAAATATTAAAGATCTATTCCAAATCCACAATAAATAATATCATCAATAAGACAAATTTTAAAGATCTATTCCAAATCCACAATAAATAACATCAAACAATGAGAGAAATATTAAAGATCTATTCCAAATCCACAATAAATAATATCATCATTGAGAGAAATATTAAAGATCTATTCCAAATCCACAATAAATAATATCATCAATGAGAGAAATATTAAAGATCTATTCCAAATCCACAGTAAATAATATCAAATAATGAGAGAAATATTAAAGATCTATTCCAAATCCACAATAAATAATATCATCAATGAGACAAATATTAAAGATCTATTCCAAATCCACAATAAATAATATCATCAATGTGACAAATATTAAAGATCTATTCCAAATCCACAGTAAATAATATCAAATAATGAGACAAATATTAAAGATCTATTCCAAATCCACAATAAATAATGTCATCAATGAGACAAATATTAAAGATCTATTCCAAATCCACAATAAATAATATCATCAATGAGACAAATATTAAAGATCTATTCCAAATCCACAATAAATAATATCATCAATGAGACAAATATTAAAGATCTATTCCAAATCCACAATAAATAATATCATCAATGAGACAAATATTAAAGATCTATTCCAAATCCACAATAAATAATATCAAATATTGAGACAAATATTAAAGATCTATTCCAAATCCACAATATATAACATCAAACAATGAGAGAAATATTAAAGATCTATTCCAAATCCACAATATATAACATCAAACAATCAGAGAAATATTAAAGATCTATTCCAAATCCACAATAAATAATATCAAATAATGAGACAAATATTAAAGATCTATTCCAAATCCACAATAAATAATATCATCAATGAGAGAAATATTAAAGATCTATTCCAAATCCACGATAAATAATATCATCAATGAGACAAATATTAAAGATCTATTCCAAATCCACAATAAATAATATCAAATATTGAGACAAATATTAAAGATCTATTCCAAATCCACAATATATAACATCAAACAATGAGAGAAATATTAAAGATCTATTCCAAATCCACAATATATAACATCAAACAATGAGAGAAATATTAAAGATCTATTCCAAATCCACATATAATAATATCATCAATGAGAGATATATTAAACATCTATTCCAAATCCACAATTAATAACATCGAACAATGAGAGAAATATTAAAGATCTATTCCAAATCCACAATAAATAATGTCATCAATGAGAGAAATATTAAAGATCTATTCCAAATCCACATAAATAATATCATCACTGAGACAAATATTATAGATCTATTCCAAATCCACAATAAATAATATCATCAATGAGCCAAATATTAAAGATCTATTCCAAATCTACAATAAATAATATCATCAATGAGACAAATATTAAAGATCTATTCCAAATCCACAATAAATAATATCATCAATGAGACAAATATTAAAGATCTATTCCAAATCTACAATAAATAATATCATCAATGAGACAAATATTAAAGATCTATTCCAAATCTACAATAAATAATATCATCAATGAGACAAATATTAAAGATATATTCCAAATCCACAATAAATAATATCATCAATGAGACAAATATTAAAGATCTATTCCAAATCCACAATAAATAATATCATCAATGAGACAAATATTAAAGATCTATTCCAAATCCACAATAAATAATATCATCAATGAGACAAATATTAAAGATATATTCCAAATCCACAATAAATAATATCAACAGTGAGACAAATATTAAAGATCTATTCCAAATTCACAATAAAGAATATCATCAATGGGACAAATATTAAAGATCTATTCCAAATCCACAATAAATAATATCATCAATGAGACAAATATTAAAGATCTATTCCAAATCCACAATAAATAATATCATCGATGAGACAAATATTAAAGATTTATTCCAAATCCGCAATAAATAATATCATCAATGAGACAAATATTAAAGATCTATTCCAAATTCACAATAAATAACTTCATCAATGAGACAAATATTAAAGATCTATTCCAAATCCAGAATAAATAATATCATCAATGAGACAAATATTAAAGATCTATTCCAAATCCACAATAAATAATATCAAACAATGAGACAAGTATTAAAGATCTATTCCAAATCCACAATAAATAATATCAAACAATGAGACAATTATTAAAGATCTATTCCAAATCCACAATAATATCAAACAATGTGACAAATATTAAAGCTCTATTCCAAATCCACAATAAATAATATCATCGATGAGACAAATATTAAAGATCTATTCCAAATCCCCAATAAATAATATTATCGATGAGACAAATATTAAAGATCTATTCCAAATCCCCAATAAATAATATCATCAATGAGACAAATATTAAAGATCTATTCCAAATCCCCAATAAATAATATCATCAATGAGACAAATATTAAAGATCTATTCCAAATCCACAATAAATAATATCATCAATGAGACAAATATTAAAGATCTATTCCAAATCCACAATAAATAATATCAAATATTGAGACAAATATTAAAGATCTATTCCAAATGCACAATAAATAATATCATTAATGAGAGAAATATTAAAGATCTATTCCAAATCCACAATAAATAATATCAAATAATGAGACAAATATTAAAGATCTATTCCAAATCCACAATAAATAATATCAAATAATGAGACAAATATTAAAGATCTATTCCAAATCCACAATAAATAATATCATCAATGAGACAAATATTAAAGATCTATTCCAAATCCACAATAAATAATATCATCAATGAGACAAATATTAAAGATCTATTCCAAATCCACAATAAATAATATCATCAATGAGACAAATATTAAAGATCTATTCCAAATCCACAATAAATAACATCGAACAATGAGAGAAATATTAAAGATCTATTCCAAATCCACAATAAATAATATCATCAATGAGACAAATATTAAAGATCTATTCCAAATCCAGAATAAATAATATCAAATAATGAGACAATAATTAAATATCTATTCCAAATCCACAATAAATAACATCAAATAATGAGAGAAATATTAAAGATCTATTCCAAATCCACAATAAATAATATCATCAATGAGACAAATATTAAAGATCTATTCCAAATCCACAATAAATAATATCATCAATGAGACAAATATTAAAGATCTGTTCCAAATCCACAATAAATAATATCAAACAATGAGAGAAATATTAAAGATCTGTTCCAAATCCACAATAAATAATATCATCAATGAGACAAATATTAAAGATCTGTTCCAAATCCACAATAAATAATATCATCAATGAGACAAATATTAAAGATCTGTTCCAAATCCACAATAAATAATATCATCAATGAGACAAATATTAAAGATCTATTCCAAATCCACAATAAATAATATCATCAATGAGACAAATATTAAAGATCTATTCCAAATCCACAATAAATAACATCGAACAATGAGAGAAATATTAAAGATCTATTCCAAATCCACAATAAATAATATCATCAATGAGACAAATATTAAAGATCTATTCCAAATCCAGAATAAATAATATCAAATAATGAGACAATAATTAAATATCTATTCCAAATCCACAATAAATAACATCAAATAATGAGACAAATATTAAAGATCTATTCCAAATCCACAATAAATAATATCATCAATGAGACAAATATTAAAGATCTATTCCAAATCCACAATAAATATCATCAATGAGACAAATATTAAAATTCTATTCCAAATGCATAATAATCAATAATGCAAATAAATATTACAGATGCATAATAAATAATATCAATCAATAATGCAAATATTAAAGATCTGTTACAAATGCATACATTTTAAATCTGCTGGCAACTAAAAGTATAATTAATAGGAATTTAAGGTTTTAAATATGAACTCCATGTTTGAACCTCTCCACTTAGGTTTCCACTCCTGGCACGGCCCTGAAACGGCTCTTCTTAAAGGCACAACTGACATCCTCTGTGACTGTGACCGTGGTAAGCTATCCCTCCTCATCCTTCTCCACCTGTCGGCAACCTTTGACACGGTTGACCACATCATCCTCCTCCAACGCCTCTCCTCCCTTGTCCAGCTGGGTGGGACTGCCCTCACATGGTTCCACTCACACCTATCCAGTCATAGCCAGAGAATCTCCTGTAAAGCCTTCTCTACCCACTCCTGCCCTGTTACCTCTGGAGTCCCCCAAGGACCTATCCTTTGCACCCTCCTATTTCTCATCAACACGTTGCCCTGTTACCGACAGAGCTCAGCTTCCGACCTCTTATCCGTTCCATCACAAAGACCGCCTACTTCCAACTCCGCAACATCGACCATCCCAGCCCTTGCCTGAGCCTATCTTCTGCTGAAACCCTCATCTTTGTCCAGACTCAACTATTCCAATACAAAAGCAAAATGCTGCGGATGCTGGAAATCTGAAATAAAAACAGAAAATGCTGGAAATACTCAGCAGGTCAGGCAGCATCTTTGGAGAGAGAAAAACAAAGATAATGTTTGAAGTCGATAACGTTTTGATGAAAGGTCATCGACCTGAAACGTTAACTCTGTTTCTCTCTCCACAGATGCTGTCTGACTTGCTGAGTATTTCCAGCATTTTCTGTTTTTATTTCAACTATTCCAATGCTCTCCTGGCCGGCCTCCCATCTTCCGCTCTGCATAAACTTGAGCTCATCCAACACTAGTGCTTCCTGTATCTTAACTTGCACCAAGTTCCGTTCACACATCACCACAGTGCTCGCTGACCCACATTAGTTCGCAGTCCGCGAAGGCCTCTGATGTACAATTTTCATCCTCGTGTTCAAATTCTTTCATTTCCTCGCCCCTCCCTATCTCTGTAATCTCCTCCAACTCTCTCTGTTTCTCTGACTCAAGCCTCTGGAACATCTGCCCTCCACTCATTAGCCGAGGCATCGAATATAAGAGCAGGGAGGTTACGACGGAGCTGTACAAAACGCTACTTAGGCCACAGCTGGAATACTGGGTGCAGTTCTGGTCGCCACACTATAGGAAGGATGTGATTGCACTGGAGAGGGTGCAGAGGAGATTCACCAGGATGTTATCTGGGCTGGAGCGCTTCAGCTATGAAGAGAGACTGGACAGGCTGGGGTTGTTTTCCTTAGAGCAGAGAAGGCTGAGGGGGGACCTGATTGAGGTGTACAAAATTATGAGGGGCATAGATAGGGTAGATAGAAAGGAACTTTTCCCCTTAGTAGAGGGGTCAATAACCAGGGGCATAGTTTCAAGGTAAGGGGCAGGATGTTTAGAGGGGATTTGAGGAAAAACTTTTTCACCCAGAGGGTGGTTGGAATCTGGAACTCACTGCCTGAAAGGGTGGTAGAGGCAGGAACCCTCACAACATTCAAGAAGCATTTAGATGAGCACTTGAAACGTCATTGCATACAAGGCTACGGACCAAGTGCTGGAAAATGGGATTAGAATAGACAGGGCTTGATGGGCGGCGCGGACACGATGGGCCGAAGGGCCTCTTTCTGTGCTGTATAATTGTTTGACTCTATGACCCTTTCCCCACCATTGGCAGCAGTGCTTTTAACCACCAAGATCTCAAGCTCTGTAATTCCCTCCCTAAACCTCTCCTCCTCTCCACCTCTCTCTCCTCCTTTAAGACCCTCCTTAAAACTTCTGGTCACCCCTCCAGACATCTCCTACTCTGCCACGTCATCCGATCCTTGATCAGATCTCTGAAGCACCATGGGAGGTTATTCTACCTAAAGACGGTATATAAACACAACTTGCTCTTGTTGTACAAAGGGTGCAGTTTGTCTATAATGAAAATTACTTACTCAGGTAACCCAGAATCAGCAACAGAGTCCTCATCTCACGGGATGATATTCTAGAAAGGAAAATGCAGAATTAGTGTCAGAGAGCTTGAAGGGGCTAGGGGATCCGAGGGAAATTGAAATAGGGAGTGCGACAGGCAATCATTGAGTACATCTATCTATAGTGGGTGAGTTTCACCTCACTGGGACCCCTACAGACAGAGGTGAGCTCCACCTCTCTCCCTCACTGGGACCCCTACAGACAGAGGTGAGCTCTCCCTCTTTCCCTCACTGGGACCCCTACAGACAGAGATGAGCTCTACCTCTCTCCCTCACTGGGACCACTACAGATAGAGGTGAGCTCTCCCTCTCTCCCTCACTGGGACCCCTACAGATAGAGGTGAGCTCTACCTCTCTCCCTCACTGGGACCCCTACAGACAGAGGTGAGCTCTACCTCTCTCCCTCACTGGGACCCCTACAGACAGAGGTGAGCTCTCCCTCTTTCCCTCACTGGGACCCCTACAGACAGAGATGAGCTCTACCTCTCTCCCTCACTGGGACCACTACAGATAGAGGTGAGCTCTCCCTCTCTCCCTCACTGGGACCCCTACAGATAGAGGTGAGCTCTACCTCTCTCCCTCACTGGGACCCCTACAGACAGAGGTGAGCTCTACCTCTCTCCCTCACTGGGACCCCTACAGACAGAGGGGAGCTCCACCTCTCTCCCTCACTGGGATCACAACAGATAGAGGTGAGCTCCACCTCTCTCCCTCACTGGGACCCCTACAGATAGAGGTGAGCTCTACTCTCTCCCTCACTGGGACCCCTACAGACAGAGGTGAGCTCCACCTCTCTCCCTCACTGGGACCCCTACAGACAGAGATGAGCTCTACCTCTCTCCCTCACTGGGACCCCTACAGACAGAGGTGAGCTCTACCTCTCTCCCTCACTGGGACCCCTACAGACAGAGGTGAGCTCCACCTCTCTCCCTCACTGGGACCCCTACAGATAGAGGTGAGCTCTACCTCTCTCCCTCACTGGGACCCCTACAGACAGAGGGGAGCTCCACCTCTCTCCCTCACTGGGACCCCTACAGATAGACGGGAGCTCTACCTCTCTCCCTCACTGGGACCCGTACAGACAGAGGTGAGCTCTACCTCTCTCCCTCACTGGGACCCTACAGACAGAGGTGAGCTCTACCTCTCTCCCTCACTGGGACCCCTACAGATAGAGGTGAGCTCTACCTCTCTCCCTCACTGGGACCCCTACAGACAGAGGGGAGCTCCACCTCTCTCCCTCACTGGGACCACTACAGACAGAGGGGAGCTCTACCTCTCTCCCTCACTGGGACCACTACAGATAGAGGGGAGCTCTACCTCTCTCCCTCACTGTGTAAAGTTTTCAAAATTTGCCGATCCCCAAAAATCTAAGGAAAAAGGACTTTGGAACTACCCCAGAGTGATAAAAATGCATTTGGCCCTAATATAAGGAATTTAAGACCAAAACCAACCTTATGGCATTTTAAAAGGCTGGAATTCAAGCCCCAGCAAACATTAACATTTGGACAATAGGCCCTGGGAGAAGGCCGCTCCACCCAAAACACAGAACCCATTAAAGAGACGCATAAAGATAGGAGTGCTAGGCCCAGCAAGAAACCCAAAACAATAGGACAATGCAAACTCCGATTAAACAACAGATCGACAGGACGCAAGCCATTTGACACTCAGTAAAGCCGTTACTGTTAACGAGGTCTTACAATGACCAGGATTTGATTTGGTTCTCACAAGGCCACTTCAATTTAGCATAATTGAAGGCCCATCAAGCAGTCACAACAGTTCAGTAACATGTTAACACCAAGTTAAACCCATCAAAACTTAACAAGCCTGCAACGAACCAAAACAATGGAATGAACAGGCCTCAACTGAAACCAAATCACTTCAGCACGAAACCATTTTTAGTAAGGGTTTCTGGGAGCGAAAAGTACAAAGGAGCTGAACAAGTATAATTGGGGGCCTATCCCCCAAGACTCTCTCTCTCTCTCTCTCTGGACTCTCTGACAACGCTCGCACAGCTCCCTCTCGGCCTAGTTCCAGAAGCAGCACGTTCCAGGAAGACACTCGACGACCAGACCACCATCAACTTACCTGGTTGGATTTCGCACTGTTAAAACCCCTGTTTGGTGAGCATTATCCCTGATCTCCTGAAACCAAAACCTAGCTAGATAGTGGGATTTTTGGGAGGGATAAGGGTTTTTGTATATTGTCATTCTCCCCAACCTGTTTAAGTGTTGAGTGTGTTTTAAGTTTGTTACCTTTTTCTTTTAATAAAAGTCAAAATTCTTTCATCGGAACCTGTTGTCTACTGCATCTTTATTCACAACCCCTAAATAAGTCCAAGGTCTGAACCTGGGGCGTGGGAGCGATTCGAACCGCCCACTGAGTCAGGGGTAAGGCTGACCCCTACCACCACCACCCCCTACATAATGGCGACCATGGCACTGACTTGGCAAAAGGGTTGTGAAGCAGTAGACACTGATTTGGAAAAGAGAACTGTAATGGAAGAGAGGATTTCAGATTATGTATTCAGCAAGGTGAATATGGAAAAGAAGTGGGTCACTAATCTGTTAAAGACTGGGCGCCCGGTAGATGCTGCAGCTAAATGGACAGAAGGGAAGGATCATAAAAAATCCTTAGAAAAGGCAGTCTGGCTGATGTGCTTCAAGAAACAGATCCAACTTTTGGACAGACTCGTTGAAGCACAGGCAGCCGAGATTCGGGAGTCAGCCCTGGAAGTCCAAACGAAGGCCCTAGCAGGGGAGAAGTTACTGTTAGCATTGCAGGCGCTAAACCAGGAAAGGGTGCAGTTAGTGTGGGAACATAAAACCCAGCAGGAAAATTTACAGTGCCAGGTCACTGAGGGCAAGAACAATGAGCTGAGGTTGTGGGAAAAGAATGCCCGCCTGGCAAAACAAGTAAAAGAGCAGGAGGAGACAGTGAAAGGCTTACAGGCAGCCTATAAGGTAATGAGCGCACAGGAGTTTGAGGAGCAGATAGAGAGTCTCAGCCTTGCTCTAAGGAAGGCAAGAGGCGTGGCGTGCCTCATAAGCCCAAGTGCAGCCCAGGTCGACTTTACAGGGAACCTGGGGAGAACGGTTCAGACACCACAGATAGTGCCAAGGGACGAACCTGTTGAGGAGCAGGTGGGCCCACGAACACCACCCATAGCGTCAAGCTTTAGCGAAGTCTGGCAAGAAGAAGGGGTGGAGTTAGGGGCAGAAGCTGAGGTGGAAAAACCCCCACAAGAGAGGCTGGGACCGGGGCCGATGTGCCGGCCCGGCAGCAAAAGTTTGGCCCACCCGCTGATAACGGGGATGGGGGACCCCTCCAAAGCCAGTTCGTGGCTCCCCACGGTACACAACAGCTTAGGTTTATGGTAAGCCACCTGAGTAAACTCACCCAACAAGGGGACCCCTCAGTCCACTTCATGGAAGTGGAACAGGCAGCAGGCATCAACGACTGTGATGATGCCAAGATGGCAAAAATGCTCCTGTTCTCACGGAATAGCCGGCTATACCAGTCCCTCTCTGCTGAGAGCAAGAGAGGACTGACCGGGTATGCTGCCATCAGAGAGGAAGTTTTAGAGGCCATGGGGATGAATGAGGGAAGTCCTTTCTCCCGGGTGGAGAAAACAGTGCAGCTCGCAGGGGAGACCCCACAAGCTTTCGCAGACTGGCTGTGGCCGGTGTACAGGGGTGCTTGTAATGGGGCTGTCGACAGGGCTAACCTGAACAGGGACGAGCTGGCCCACTGGCTCCGTAGCCTAGTGGCAAACATCTTGCCATGGATCAAAGCCAAGGCTGACCTTTGGTTTGAACCGAAAGACCCCCGGGTCACCGAGGAGGCAGTGGTCAGACAGCTGAACCTGGCCTACCGGAACGGTAGAGGGGCTGAAGAGCCCCCACAAAAGGGGAAAGTGCATGAAATAAAACCCGGCCAGAGTAGGAAGGAGTGGCATCAGGAGGGGAATAACCCTTCCAGCACAAAGCTTAACTGTTATGGGTGTGGGAAGGATGGTCACTGGAGGAAGGAGTGTAAGAATCCTTGGAAGGATAACAAGGGAAAGAATTCCTCAGCCCCAGCCCAAAAGTCAGAGACAGGGATCCCTCCCGCCACGGTCGAGTCATTTTTGGACGCCATGAGGTCCCTATTGACAGGCCCAGGGAAGGTAGCAGCAACCACCGGTGCTCTGACCCCATCAGCCCCATACAACCCAGACCTATGACTAGAACCAGCGCAGCCTGTCTACCTGTGCCCTCTTGAAAGACACGCACAGGAAGAGACCTCCCGTAAGGAGGCCAGGTTAAATGAGCAGGCCTTACGGGAGGAGAACGCCCGCTTAACGGGTAAAGTAGACGGGCTAGAGGGGCAGCTTAGAGACATAAAGGCAGCCTACAGGGTAGTCAGGAGCAGGGGGTATGAGGATTTAAACCATGGGCCCTGTGAGGAAAGGATAAAAGGTCTGGCCCAAGCCCTATTCAAAGCCAGAGGGATGGTTTGCTTAACAACCCCGGGGGAATTCACCACCCCGCAGTTGCAAGCCATGGTAGCAGAGTTGCCCAAACTAAAACAGGATAGAAATCCTCAGCCTGCAGCAGGAGCAAATTCACAGACTGCACAAGCAGGGGCGGTGGCCTGTCTTAGGGGAGGGGCCACCCCACCCAACCCACCGTTTGGGACATTCCTCCAATCCTCTGGGATTTAGAGGAGGTGGGACCTGAGGGCGAGGACCCTCAGCCTGCAGCACCAGGCTGCGAAGAGTCACCTGACCCTGACACAGGTTTAGAAGAGGTACAGCCTGAGGATAGAAATCCCCAGCCAGTGGCAGTGGAAGATTCACAGACCACACAACAGGGGGCAGTGGCTCGTGTTAAAGACCCACCAGCCAGAGCCCCGAGAAGGTCCCCACGAACGACACAGCCAAAGAAACCGTGGTCACCGGCTCCCCAATTTAAAAGGGTCGCCCCTCAAGTCAGGGATCGATCTGAGGACAGAGGTTCCCGGCCAGCAGCCATAGGCTGCAAGGGACCAAAGGTACAGGACAGGGCGGCCACACCAAAGGGAGTAGTGTGCTGCAGCCCGAACAGGGTTTAGTCTGGCCGCTTGGAGACGGGCGGCGAACGTACATAGCTTTTGTTGTTAAATCTTGAGATTGTTAAGTTTGGGTGTTTTTAGTTAAATTTTAAGTAAGGTGGTTGGTAGTTTTATATATTATAGTTTCAAGAGTGTTTGTATTGAGTCAAGGTCGCAAGACCCGAATATGCTTCACCAAAGCCAGAGAATCTACTCGGGACCTGGCTATATGCTCTTGTGTCTCCTTACAGAAGGGATTGGCGATATGAAGGGGGGGCATACTCCTACTCGCTCTGATAGGAATGAGCGCTGGGAGGCGAGGTGACGTGGAGGACTCCCACATTTTTGGGTGCTCAGGAGAGAGAGCACCGGTGGTGACTGCGGGGGGCAGCAAGCGAGGCGTGAAGGAGCTCGCTACCTATTCCCACATGGGAAGATGGCCAGGGTGGCTGGGATCTAACTCCACCCGATACTCCAGTCAGACCGGGCTCACCTACGGGGAGACCTCCCTCCCCTGTCCCAGCATACAGGTTGTAGCCACTCGGGTTGGGGTCACTGAGGGGAAACGCGTGTGCCTGACCTGCAGAGGACAGATTCCCCTGGGAAGGTGGTGGTGGCTCAGGAAGCTGAGCAGAGACGGAACAGCTATACCAGGCCCTGTTGAGAGAAATGTTCAGGAAGTTCTACGAGTTCGATTTCGCAAATGTAGACAAAGCAGAACTGTACGCTGCACACACTGAGTATTTTAGCAATACGGGGAGACAAAGGAGGGGAATCTGGAATTATGTTTTCACAGCATTAAATTAAGGATCCTCTGTCATTAACAGACTGGATAACATAGAATTGAAGACAAAAATAAACGGTTTAAAAACATAATTACGCAAAATCTTAATGGATGTAAATACAGTAGTGGGCTCAGAGTTACACGAGGACCAAGCTATGACGGTCCATTTAAAAGAAATCATTGCTGAGCTGGAAATTCACGCAAAGACAGTAAATGCACTCATACGGGAGGACAGGAATGCATCAGACCAGGCTGCACAGAACAAGGTGTGCGTACTGTACGGGGCATGGGTGCTAGGTGAGGGCCGGAGTAACCTGGAGGATTTAAAGCAAGGTTTAGTCCCCTCCTGGATCAGCAACAAGCACCTCGCAGCCCTCCACCCATTTGAGAATTCACTAAGCCCGTGTCAGCTCCGTCTAGCCTCTGAAGCCTACCCTGTACCAGTAGATTGTGGGTGTTCCAATCACACTACCATGGGGATAGTGGTGAGGATGCCGGTCATGGGTGGGACAGCCCAACTCGCACCGGTATACAGGGTGGAGAAGATTGGAGTCATTCAAGCGGGTGCACACATCCATTTCACAGCGGTCCCACCTTATGTCATAAAGTGGGAGCACGCCATGACAGGTACTGACCTCTCCGGGTGCCGGAGCCGGGGTTCACACATAATACTGTGTCCCAAGCACTTGAACGCCTATTCAAAACCACAGTGCGGGTTTAAAGCTGCTGACGCACGACCTATAAACTGTACCATGGAGGTGATGGCACACGGCCATGTTTCCCCACAGGTAGCATATATAGGAGGTGGGACATATTGTGTCACCACCAGCTTGCCTCACTACCAGCATGGACAGCATACCTCGTGTCCGGTAAGTGACAGCAGTTTCTGCTTTAAACCCGAGGCAGAAGTTCAAGTGGCCCAGGAACGGATTGTCCCCATTCCTGAACCCTCCAGTGTTCACCTCACTGTAACACAACATTTCACCAACCTGCAAAAGTATGTAGCACATTTTGGTTACGAAATTCTCCCTCTACCAGAATGCCTTACCAAGTTACTAAAAGCTGTAGAGCTCTCTCAAAAACATTTCTACACTTTAGAACAGAAAACACACGATATAGAGAGAGAGATTCAAGGTATCACAGTCCCACCCTGGTGGGACATCTTCAAAAACATAGAGGTCCCTTCATGGGTCAGAATGGCTTCCCACATCCTCGTAGTTTGCCAACTGGGAATAGTGTTGTGCACTCAGTGCAAGGGAAAGGACAGAATACTACAGTTCAGAAATGAAAGGACTTGGAAGAAGCATTATGCTGAGGTGGAGAGAGATACATCTGTTTGAATTTTTTTATTCTGTGTTCCTGAATAAAGATTGTTGTTTTTTTGTGTTTTGTTCTTTTTAATAAAGATATGTGTTTTCCCAAGCAGTGCAGGGGTGTCGGACCCTCTCCGTGCTTGGTTGTGAAATAAAGATTTTCTTACCTGTATGTACCTAAAACACCACATTTAAAGGGGAATGTATGTTTGGGGTTTTAGTTTAGGTATTACAGGGGAAGGTTGGCTTTCGGGGATCAGGAATTTTGTCGACCCAGGACGATACTGTAGTGAACTGAAAGTATCGGAGGGGGGACTGTAAAGTTTCCAAAATTTGCAGATCCCCAAAAATCTAAGGAAAAAGGACTTTAGAACTACCCCAGAGTGATAAAAATGCATTTGGGCCTAACATAAGGAATTTAAGACCAAAACCAACCTTTGGCATTTTAAAAGGACATGTCTGAAATTCAAGCCCCAGCAAACAGTAACATTTGGACAATAGGCCCTGGGAGAAGGCCGCCCCACCCAAAACACAGGAACCATTAAAACCTATCACAGAACCCATTAAAGAGATGCATAAAGATAGGAGTGCTAGGCCCAGCAAGAAACCCAAAACATGAGGACAATGCAAACTCCGATTAAACAACAGATCGACAGGACGCAAGCCATTTGACACTCAGTAAAGTCGTTACTGTTGACGAGGTCTCACAATGACCAGGATTTGATTTGGTTCTGACAAGGCCACTTCAATTTAGCATAATTGAAGGCCCATCAAGCAGTTACAACAGTTCAGTAAGAAGAGAGTTCAGGACAATTTAACACCAAGTTAAACCCATCAAAACTTAACAAGCCCGCAAAACCAAGACAATGGAATGAACAGGCCTCAACTGAAACCTAAATCACTTCAACATGAAACCATTTTTAGTAAGGGGTTTTGGGTGCGAAAAGGACAAAGGGGCTGAACAAGTATAATTGGGGGCCTAACCCCCCAAGACTCTCTCTCTCTCTCTGGACTCTCTGACAACGCTCGCACAGCTCTCTCTCTCAGCTCTGTTCCAGAAGCAGCACGTTCCAGGAAGACACTCGACGACCAGACCACCATCGCAATCAACTTACCTGGCTGGATTTTGCACTGTTAAAACCCCTGTTTGGTGAGCATTACCCCTGATCTCCTGAAACCGAAACCTAGCTAGATAGTGGGATTTTTGGGAGGGATAAGGGTTTTTGTATCTTGTCTTTCTCGCTCGCCTGTACCGTGTGTCCCCCCAACCTGTTCAAGTGTTAAGTGTGTTTTAAGTTTGTTACCTTTTCCTTTTAATAAAAGTCGAAATTCTTTCATCGGAACCTGTTGTCTACTGCATCTTTATTCACAACCCCTAAATAAGTCCAAGGTCTGAACCTGGGGCGTGGGAGCGATTCAAACCGCTCACTGAGTCAGGGGTGAGGCTGACCCCTACCACCACCACCCCCTACAGAGCTCTACCTCTCTCCCTCTTTGGGATCACAACAGACAGAGGTGAGCTCCACCTCTCTCCCTCACTGGGACCACAACAGATAGAGGGGAGCTCCACCTCCTTACATGTCCTTGATAAACACCAATTCCTTGACTCCAATCCCTCCTTGTTTCTCTGTCCACCCTCCAAACCCGCAATGATTCAGTCGCGTGTGTTCCTGACCTGCCGATTCTCCTCCAGGACCCTCTCCAGTCTCCCTGTATTGACCCCTTTCTCATATCCTAATACAGGACCTTACTGAGCCCGGGATTGGGACAGGACGAACAGTACACACACCCCTGAGCCCCTACCTAGCTAGCGACAAACTTCTGCACTTGTTCTAAAAGTTCATTCATACCCAACTGCTTACCAGAGTCTGCAAAGGCAGTGTCGCTGTGTGAGATGGAGTTTGCTCAGTTCACCTGCACCCTCCTCAGTCTCAGATACAATCTGCTGTGAGCGGTAGTCGGTCAGTGACAGCTCATCCACCGTTACCGATCACATCGGGGTCACGTGTGACTGGCGGCAGTGCTGGTTGGCTGACACATTATCATGTATTAATGATCTACAATATGGCGGAATCCATGCAAATTAAAGACTTTTACTGAAATAACCTGAGATAAACAAACGAGGTAAGCATGCAGGTGCAGCAGGCGGTTAAGAAGGCAAATGGTATGTTGGCCTTCATAGCGAGAGGATTTGAGTACAGGAACAAGGATGTTTTGCCGCAGTTGTACAGGGCCTTGGTGAGACCACACCTTGAGTATTGTGTGCAGTTTTGGTCGCCTTATCTGAGGAAGGATGTTCTTGCCATGGAGGGAGTGCAGCGAAGATTCACCAGACTGATACCTGGGATGGCAGGAATGATGTAAGAAGAGAGATTGGGTCGATTGGGCTTATATTCACTGGAGTTTAGAAGAATGAGAGGGGATCTCATTGAAACTTATAAAATTCTAACAGGACTGGACAAACTAGATGCAGGAAGGATGTTCCCGATGGTCGGGGAGTCCAGAACCAGGGGTCACAGTCTAAGGATAAGGGGTAAGCCATTTAGGACTGAGATGAGGAGGAATTTCTTCACCCAGAGAGTGGTGAACCTGTGGAATTCTTTACCACAGAAGGCAGTTGAGGCCAATTCATTAAATATATTCAAGAAAGAGTTAGATATATTTCTTAAGGCTAAAGGGACCAAGGGATATGGGGAGAAGGCAGGTACAGGGTACTGAGTTTGGATGATCAGCCATGATCTCATTAAATGGCGGAGCAGGCTCGAGGGGCCGAATGGCCTACTCCTGCTCCTATCTTCTATGTTAAACATCGCTCCTGGGCCCATGGTAAGCAGCTGGGCGTTGGTGCTGTGACTTAACTGGTTTTCAGATGCCCAGCATAAAGGGGTGTAGGGAGATTGGAACTGGGGGAGGGTCTGAGCATGTTATGGACAGTAATGGGGAATGGGCTGTGTACATTGAACTTTCATGGACACTGAGTGTTAGAGAGAGAATATTCACTCACTCACTCCCACATCAGTAATAGGAGATTGTTGAGACAGGGAAATAGGCAGAAGCAGAATGATCCAGATAGGCTAACGGAGGGACGTCCATCTTCATCTCCTCAGCACATCGGCGATAAAAGAAAGACTTGCATTTATATAGCGCCTTTCACAACCACCGGACGTCTCAAAGCGCTTTACTTTGGGAAACGCGGCAGCCAATCTGCGCACAGCAAGATCCCACAAACAGCAACGTGAAATGTTAACTCTGTTTGTCTCTCCATAGATGCTTCCGGACCTGCTGAGTATTTCCAGCATTCTCTGTATCTGTTTTTGTTATGTTGGTTGAGGGATAAATATTGGTCAGGACACCGGGGAGAACTCCCCTGCTCTTCTTCGAAATAGTGGCCATGGGATCTTTTACGTCCACCTGAGAGAGCAGACAGGGCCTCGGTTTAACATCTCATCCGAAAGACGGCACCTCCGACAGTGCAGCACTCCCTCAGTACTGCCCCTCCGACAGTGCAGCGTTCCCTCAGCACTGCAGCACTCCCTCAATACTGTCCATCCGACAGTGCAGCACCCCCTCAGTACTGCCCCTCCGACAGTGCAGCACTCCCTCAGTACTGTCCATCCGACAGTGCAGCACTCCCTCAGTACTGCCCCTCCGACAGTGCAGCGCTCCCTCAGCACTGCCCCTCCGACACTGCAGCACTCCCTCAGTACTGCCCCTCCGACAGTGCAGCGCTCCCTCAGCACTGCAGCACTCCCTCAGTACTACCCCTCCGACAGTGCAGCGCTCCCTCAGCACTGCAGCACTCCCTCAGTACTGTCCATCCGACAGTGCAGCACTCCCTCAGTACTTCCCCTCCGACAGTGCAGCGTTCCCTCAGCAATGCAGCACTCCCTCAGTACTACCCCTCCGACAGTGCAGTGCTCCCTCAGCACTGCAGCACTCCCTCAGTACTGTCCATCCGACAGTGCAGCACTCCCTCAGTACTGTCCCTCCGACAGTGCGGCGCTCCCTCAGTACTGCCCCTCCGACAGTGCGGCGCTCCCTCAGTACTGTCCCTCCGACAGTGCGGCGCTCCCTCAGTACTGCCCCTCCGACAGTGCGGCGCTCCCTCAGTACTGTCCCTCCGACAGTGCGGCGCTCCCTCAGTACTGCCCCTCCGACAGTGCGGCGCTCCCTCAGTACTGTCCCTCCGACAGTGCGGCGCTCCCTCAGTACTGCCCCTCCGACAGTGCAGCACTCCCTCAGCACTGCCCCTCCGACAGTGTGGTGCTCCCTCAGCACTGCCCCTCCGACAGTGCGGCTCTCCCTCAGTACTGTCCATCCGACAGTGCAGCACTCCCTCAGTACTGCCCCTCCGACAGTGCAGCGCTCCCTCAGCACTGCCCCTCCAACAGTGCAGCACTCCCTCAGTACTGCCCCTCCGACAGTGCACCGCTCCCTCAGCACTGCAGCACTCCCTCAATACTACCCCTCCGACAGTGCAGCGCTCCCTCAGCACTGCAGCACTCCCTCAGTACTGTCCATCCGACAGTGCAGCACTCCCTCAGTACTGCTCCTCCGACAGTGCAGCGTTCCCTCAGCACTGCAGCACTCCCTCAGTACTACCCCTCCGACAGTGCAGCGCTCCCTCAGCACTGCAGCACTCCCTCAGTACTGTCCATCCGACAGTGCAGTACTCCCTCAGTACTGTCCCTCTGACAGTGCGGCGCTCCCTCAGTACTGCCCCTCCGACAGTGCGGTGCTCCCTCAGTACTGTCCCTCCGACAGTGCGGCGCTCCCTCAGTACTGCCCCTCCGACAGTGCGGCGCTCCCTCAGTACTGTCCCTCCGACAGTGCGGCGCTCCCTCAGTACTGCCCCTCCGACAGTGCGGCGCTCCCTCAGTACTGTCCCTCCGACAGTGCGGCGCTCCCTCAGTACTGCCCCTCCGACAGTGCGGCGCTCCCTCAGTACTGTCCCTCCGACAGTGCGGCGCTCCCTCAGTACTGCCCCTCCGACAGTGCGACGCTCCCTCAGTACTGTCCCTCCGACAGTGCGGCGCTCCCTCAGTACTGCCCCTCCGACAGTGCAGCACTCCCGCAGCAAAGCACTGGGAGTGTCCGCCTAGATTTATGTGCGCAAGCCCCTGGAGTGGGACTTGAACCCACAACCTTCTGACTCAGAGGCGAGTGTGCTCTTCTTCTTCTTCTTAGACAGTCCCTCGGAACTGAGGATGACTTGCTTCCACATTAAAAATGAGTTCTCAGGTGACTGATGAGTCCAATGCGGGACCGACAGTCTCTGTCACAGGTGGGGCAGACGGTGGTTGAAGGGGCGGGTGGGTGGGGTGCTTGGGTTGACGTGCGCTCCTTGCGCTTGGCTTCCGCTCAGTGTGCTAACCACTGAGTCACAGCTGATACTGTGACAATGTTGGCCTGTAAAAAGTAGCCATGATGCGGAGATGCCGGCGTTGGACTGGGGTGGACAAAAGTGAGAAGTCGCACAACACCAGGTTATAGTCCAACAGTTTTATTTGAAATCAGAAGCTTTCGGAGCTGCTGCCCCTTCGTCAGGTGAAGTGAAGGAATACGAATCAGCAAAGAATATATAGACAGAGAACAATGCCTGTGTAACGTACAATGCCAGATGACTACAGTTAATCTTTCTGACTGCCTTTTATCACACCTCGGCAGAGAAACAATCAGGTCAGCCAGGAAGGCACCACATCAAAGACATAGCAAGATACAACTGAGACAATGAGTTGGGGTCGCAGGGGGTCTAATGTGTCAAATGCAGTCTGTATGGAAAACTATAAACTTTAACATTTTTACTTTTTTTACTGGAAATCACATCTGTGAACAAGCCAACGACGACTCGAGTCTGGATGACTCTACGTCATGTAACGTGACATGAACCCAAGATCTCGGTTGTGGCGGCCTTCGAGACACACGACAACGCAAAATCATCGAGCAGAAACTGATAGCCAAGTTACGCTCCCATGAGGACGGCCTCAACCGGGATCTTGGGTTCATGTCACGCTACATGACGTAGAGTCATCCAGAATGGAGTCGTCGTTGGCTTGTTCACAGATGTGATTTCCAGTAAAAAAAAGTAAAAATGTTAAAGTTTATGGTTTCCATACAGACTGCATTTGACACATTAGACCCCCTGTGACCCCACCTCATTGTCTCAGTTGTATCTTGCCATGTCTTTGATGTGATGCCTTCCTGGCTGACCTGATTGTTTCTCTGCCGAGGTGCGATGAAAGGCAGTCAGAAAGATAAAATATAGTCGTCTGACATTGTATGCTACACAGGCATTGTTCTCTGACTATATATGCTTTGCCGAATCGTATTCCTTCACTTCACCCGACGAAGGGGCAGCAACTCCGAAAGCTTGTGATTTCAAATAAAACTGTTGGACTATAACCTGGTGTTGTGCGACTTCTCACTTTTATAAAAAGTGGGAGGGTGTTGTGCTTTCCAGAGAATGCTCACAGACTGAGAACAATCGACTCTTCTTATCAGTGACACAGATAAGATCTGCTGATGGGCCACAGGTCCACATTTAGCAACATATGCAAACCAGAGTGAGGAGAGAGCGAGAGCTGGGAGAATGTTTGTGTAACCAGGACACGCAACACTGTGAGGCACCTGACCACACGTCAATGTCCCAGACTCTGACTGCAGCTCACCCGCTAACATTGGGACAGTAAAGGGACTGCGATGGTCTCTGCATTTTAATCTAGTCAAGCATCACCGAGGGTGCATTTGGCGAAGGATTAGCGCCGTCTGTACAGCAGAGGGGGTTATAGAAACATGGAATATAGAAACATAGAAAAATAGCAGCAGGATTAGGCCATTCTGCCCTTCGAGCCTGCTCCGCCATTCAATACGATCATGGCTGATCCTCTATCTCAATACCATATTCCCGCTCTCTCCCCATACCCCTTGATGCATTTTGTGTCTAGAAATCTATCTATCTCCTTCTTAAATATATTCAGTGACTTGGCCTCCACAGCCTTCTGTGGTAGAGAATTCCACAGGTTCCCCATCCTCTGAGTGAAGAAATTTCTCCTCATCTCAGTCCTAAATGTCCTACCCCGTATCCTGAGACTGTGACCCCTCGTTCTAGAGCCCCCAGCCAGAGGAAACATCCTCCCTACATCCAGTCTGTCTAGCCCTGTCAGAATTTTACACCTTTCAATGAGATCCCCTCTCATTCTTCTGAACGCTAGTGAATACAGGCCTACTCGACCCAATCTCTCCTCATACGACAGTCCTGCCATCCCAGGAACCAGTCTGGTGAACCTTCGCTGCACTCCCTCTATGGCAAGTATATCCTTTCTTAGGTAAGGAGACCAAAACTGTACACCGTACTCCAGGTGTGGTCTCACCAAGGCTGTAGTAAGACATCCTTGCTCCTGTACTCAAATCATCTTGCAATGAAGGCCAACACACCATTTGTTTTCCTAACTGCTTGCTGCACCTGCATGTTTGCTTTCAGTGACTGGTGTACAAGGACACCCAGGTCCCTTTGTACATCAGCATTTCCCAATCTATCACCATTTCAATAATACTCTGCCTTCCTGTTTTTCCTACCGTTATTGATAAACCATTGCCCAGTACTGACCCATTACTGATATGGGAGGGCTTCATCCTGTCAATATTCTCTCTCTGACACTCAGTGCCCATTAAAGTTCCAACATACCTTTAGGGGTACAGTAGCGGTTATCTTACTGGACCAGTAGTCCAGAGGCCTGTATTAATGATCTGGAGATGGTGAGTTCAAATCCTGCCACGGCAGCTGGGGAATTTAAATTCAGTTAATTAAATGAATCTGGGACAAAAATCTAGTATCATGTAACTAAGAGATTGTCGTAAAAACCCATCTGGTTCACTAATGTCCTTTCGGGAAGGAAATCTGCTGTCCTTACCTGGTCTGGCCTATATGTGACTCCAGGCCCACAGCAATGTGGTTGACTCTTAACTGCCCTCTGAAATGGCCGAGCGAGACACTCAGTTGTTTCAAGAAGGCGGCTCACCACCACCTTCTTGAGGGCAATTAGGGATGGCCAATAAATGCTGGCCTTTCCAACGATGTCCATGTCCCGTGACTGCATTAAAAAAAATACACAGCTGATTACCCAATACTGACCCATTACTGATATGGGTGGGATTTGTCTCTTATATGGGTGGGTTTTCGCTGTCCCTACAATCCCGTCAGCACTGGGGAGTGAAATAATACTAAATTGAAGGAGTGGGGTGGAAGTACAATGAGTTCAGCCCAAGGATTGTCTCTCGAGATGTGGGCGTCGCTGGCAATGCCAGCTTTTATTGCCCATCCCTAATTGCCCTTGAGAAGGTGGTGGTGAGCCTCCGCCTTGAACCGCTGCAGTCCGTGTGGTGAAGCTACTCCCACAGTGCTGTTAGGGAGGGAGTTCCAGGATTTTGACCCAGCGACGACGAAGGAACGGCCGATATATTTCCAAGTCAGGATAGTGTGGAACTTGGAGGTGGTGGTGTTCCCATGCGCCTGCTGCCCTTGTCCTTCTAGGTGGAAGAGGTCGCGGGTTTGAAGAAGCCTTGGCGAGTTGCTACCGTGCATCTTGTAGATGGTACACACTGCAGACACGGTACGCCGGTGGTGGAGGGAGTGAATGTTTAAGGTGGTGGTTGGAGTGCCCATCAAGTGGGCTGCTTTGTCCTGGATGGCGTCGAGCTTCTTGAGTGTTGTTGGAGCTGCACTCATCCAGGCAAGTGGAGAGTATTCCATCACACTCCTCACTTGTGCCTTGTAGATGGTAGAAAGGATTTGGGGAGTCAGGAGGTGAGACACTCGTCACAGAATAACCAGCCTCTGACCTGCTCTTGTTGCCACAGTATTTATGTGGCTGGTCCAGTTAAGTTTCTGGTCAATGGTGACCACCAGGATGTTGATGGTGAGGGATTTGACGATGATAATGCCTTTTAATGTCAACAGTAAGTGGTTAGACTCTCTTTTTGGAGATGGTCATTGCATGGCACTTGTGTGGCACGAATGTTACTTGCCTCTCATCAGCCCAAGCCTGGATGTTGTCCAGGTCTTGTTGCATACGCGCACGGACTGCTTCATTATCTGAGGAGTTGCAAATGGAATTGAACACTGTGCAATCAGCAAACTGACTTTATGATGGAGGGAAGGTCATTGATGAAGCAGCTGAAGATGGTTGGGCCGAGGACACTGCCCTGTGGAAGCTTGCAACAATGTCCTGGGGCTGAGATGATTGACCTCCAACCACCAGAACCATCTTCGTTTGTGCTAGGTATGACTCCAGCCAGTGGAGAGTTTTACCCGTTTCTCATTGACTTCAGTTTGACTAGGGCTCCTTCAGCCACATTCGGTCAAATGTTGCCTTGATGTCAAGGGCAGTCACTCTCACCTCACCTCTGGAATTCAGCTCTTTTGTCCATGTTTATACCAAGCCTGTAATAACGTCTGGAGCCGAGTGGTTCTGGCAGAACCCAAACTGAGCCTCGGTGAGCAGGTTTTATTTAAATTCGTTTATGGGATGTGTGCGTCGCCGGCAAGGCCAGCATTTAGTGCCCATCCCTAATTGCCTCTGAGAAGGTGGTGGTGAGCTGCCTTCTTGAACCGCTGCAGTCCGTGTGGTGAAGGTACTCCCACAGTGCTGTTAGGGAGGGTGTTCCAGGATTTTGAGCCAGGTTATTGGTAAGTGCCTGTTGATTGCACTGTCAACGACACCTTCCATCACTTTGCTGATGATTGAAAGTAGACTGATACATAGATACATAGATACATAGAAGATAGGAGCAGGAGTAGGCCATCCGGCCCTTCGAGCCTGCTCCGCCATTTAATGAGATCATGGCTGATCCTCCAATTCAGTATCCCGTCCCCGCCTTCTCTCCGTAACCCTTAACCCCTTTTGCCTGTAGAAATATATCTAATTCCCTCTTAAATATATTTAATGAGCTGGCGTACACTGCCCTCTGTGGCAATGAGTTCCACAGGTTCACCACCCTCTGAGTGAAGAAATTCCCCCTCATTTCTGTCCTAAATGGTTTAGCCCTTATCCTTAAATGATGTCCTCTAGTTCTGTTCTCACCCGCCAAGGGAAACATTCCTTCTGCATCTAGTCTGTCTAGACCTGTCAGAATTTTATACACTTCTATGAGGTCCCCTCTCAATCTTCTAAACTCCAGTGTGTACATCCCTAAACTACATAGTCTCTCCTCATAGGTCAATCCCGCCATTCCTGGTATCAGCCTGGTGAATCGCCGCTGCACCCCCTCCATGGCAAGAACATCTTTCCTCAGATGAGGCGACCAAAACTGTACACAGTACTCGAGGTGTGGTCTCACCAGTGCCCTGTACAGCTGCAGCAAGGTATCCCTGTTCCTGTATTCCAACCCTTTTGCTATGAAGGCCAGCATACCGTTTGCCTTCTTGACCGCCTGTTGCACCTGCATGCTCGCCTTCAGTGACTGGTGTACAAGAACACCCAGGTCTCTCTGTACTTCCCCCTCTCCCAATTTATTGCCATTTAAATAATAATTTGCCCTCCCGTTCCTGCACCCAAGGTGGATAACTTCGCACTTGTCCACATTATAGTGCATCTGCCATTTATCCGCCCAATCACCCAGTCTGTCCAAATCGCTCTGGAGCTTCCTGGTCTCCTCCTCTGAGCCCACCCCCCCCTCCTAGTTTAGTATCGTCTGCAAATTTGGAAATGCTGCATCCGACTCCCTGATCCAGGTCATTAATGTAAATTGTGAACAGCTGGGGACCCAGGACAGATCCCTGTGGTACCCCACTTGTTACTGCCTGCCATTCAGAAAATGAGCCGTTTATTCCAACTCTCTGTTTTCTATCTGACAGCCAGTTCTCTATCCACGTCAATACTTTCCCCTTTATCCCATGAGCTTCAATTTTCCATGCTAATCTTTTACGTGGGACCTTGTCGAAGGCCTTTTGGAAGTCCAGGTACACCACATCTACTGGCTCTCCCCCATCTATTTTACCAGTTACTCCCTCAAAAAATTCCAATAGATTCGTCAAGCACGATTTACCCTTTGTAAATCCATGTTGACTCTGTCCTATCCTGTCCCCATTTGCTAAGTGCTCCGCTATTTCATCCTTAATGATGGACTCCAGCATTTTGCCCACAACTGATGTAAGGCTTACAGGTCTGTAATTACCTGCTTTTTCCCTACCCCCCTTTTGAATAGTGGGGTAACGTTAGCTACCCTCCAATCCATGGGCACCGTTCCCGAGTCTAATGAATTCTGAAAAATCATACTTAGTGCATCCGCTATCTCTAGGGCCACCTCCTTCAGTACCCTAGGATGCATGTTATCAGGCCCTGGGGATTTGTCCGCCTTCAATCCCTTTAGCTTCCTTAACACCATATCCTTAGAGATATTGATTTGCGTCAGTTCCTCCTTTGCCAATGTCCCTATTTTTCCCGATATCCCAGGGAGGTTTTTTGTGTCTTCCTTCGTAAAGACTGACCCAAAGTATGCATTTAGTTGGTCTGCCATTTCCTTATTTCCCGTTATATATTCCCCCGTATCTGACTGCAATGGACCAACTTTGGTTTTCACCAGTCTTTTCCTCTTGATATACTTATAAAAGCTTTTGGAGTTAGTTTTTATATTTTCCGCCAGCTTGCTTTCGTAAGCTATTTTGCCCCTCTTGATTAAGCCCTTTGTCCTCCTTTGCTCTATCTTAAACTGTTCCCAATCTTCCGCTCTGGCGCTTGGGGCGGTAATTGGTCGGGTTGGATCTGTCCTGCTTTTTGTGGACAGGACATACCTGGGCAGTTTTCCAAATTGTCGGATAGATGCCAGTGTTGTAGCTGTACCGGAACAGCTTGGCTAGAGGCGCGTCTAGTTCTGGAGCACAAGTCTTCAGCACGACAGCCGGGATGTTGTCAGGGCCCATAGCCTTTGCTGTATCCAGTGCGCTCAGCCGTTTCTTGATATCTCATGGAGTGAATCGAATTAGCTGAAGACTGGCTTCTGTGATGGTGGAGACCTCAGGAGGAGGCCGATATGGACCATCCACTCGGCACTTCTGGCTGAAGATGGTTGCAAACGCTTCAGCCTTGTCTTTTGCACTCACGCTGGGCTTCACCATCATTGAGGATGGGGATATTCATGGAGCCTCCTCCTCCAGTTATTTTTTAATGGTCCACCACCATTCACGGCTGGATGTGGCAGGACTGCAGAGTGTTGATCTGATCTGTTGATTGTGGGATCGCTTAGCTCTGTCTATAGCATGCTGCTTCCATTGTTTAGCATGCATGTAGTCCTGTGCTGCAGCTTCCCCAGGTTGGCACCGCATTTTCAGGTACACCTGGTGCTGCTCTTGGCATGCTCTTCTACACTCCTTATTGAACCAGGGTTGGTCCCCTGGCTTGGTGGTAATGGTAGAGTGAGGGATATGCCGGGTCATGAGGTTACAGATTGTGGTGGAATACAATTCTGCTGCTGCTGATGGCCCACAGCGCCTCATGGATACCCAGTTGAGCTGCTAGATCTGTTCTGAATCTATCCCATTTAGCACGGTGGTAGTGCCACGCCACACAATGGAGGGTGTCTTCAGTTTGAAGATGGGACTTCGTCTCCACAAGGACTGTGCGGTGGTCACTCCTACAAATACCATCATAGACAGATGCATCTGCGACAGGTAGATTGATGAGGACAAGGCCAAGAAGGTTTTCCTCTCGTGTTGGTTCCCTCACCACCTGTCACAGGCCCAGACTGGCAGTTATGTCCTTCAGGACTCGGCCAGCTCGGTCAGTAGTGGTGCTACCGAGCCACTCTTGGTGATGGACAATGAAGTCCCCCACCCAGAGTACATTCTGTGCCCTTGCTACTCTCAGTGCTTCTTCCAAGTGGTGTTCAACATGGAGGAGTACTGATTCATCAGCTGAGGGAGGGCGGTAGGTGGTAATCAGCAGGATGTATTCTTTTCCATGTATCCCGACTATATACCACGGTGTCACCAACTCTGGTGGGTCTGTCCTGTCCAGGACATACCCAGGGATGGTGATGGAGGAGTCTGGGACGTTGGCCGAAAGGTATGATGCTGTGAGTGTGACTATGCCAAGTGAAACAGCGACTTACTAGTACTTCTTGCAATTTAGTATACTGTATTTGCTGCTCACAATGTGGGCTCTACATTGTGTAGACCAAACACAGATTGGGTGACCGCTTTGCGGAACACCTCCGTTCAGTCCGTAAGCGTGACCCTAACTTTCTGGTCACCTGTCACTTTAATTCTCCGCTCCACTCCCACTCTGACCTCTCCGCCCTCGGCCTCTTACACAATTCCAGAGAAGCTCAAGGAACAGCACCTCATCTTTCGATTAGGCACTTTACAGCCTTCTGGACTCAACATCGAGTTCAACAATATCAGCCCATAACCTCCGCCCCTTATCTTTTCCACATGGCAGCAGTTAGCTGTCTCTGCCATTCCCATTTACACCCCATCTAGACTCATCCTTTGCTTCTTAACCTGTCCCATTACCATCTCCTTTTGCCTTGCACCATCATCCCTTTTGTCTTTTAATCTCTCCTGCCTTCCGTTCTATCACAGACCTTCCCTTTTGTTCTTTCCTCCCCTCCAATCCCCTCCTCTCCCGGCCCCTGCACTTGCTTAAAATCTGTTACATCTCCAACCTCTTCCAGTTCTGACGAAACGTTAACTCTGTTTCTCTCTCCATAGATGCCTCCGGACCTGCTGAGTATTTTCAGCATTCTCTGTATCTGTTTTTGTTATGTTGGTTGAGGGATAAATATTGGTCAGGACACCGGGGAGAACTCCCCTGCTCTTCTTCGAAATAGTGGCCATGGGATCTTTTACGTCCACCTGAGAGGGCAGACGGGGCCTCGGTTTAACGTCTCATCCGAAAGACGGCACCTCCGACAGTGCAGCGCTCCCTCAGCACTGCACTGGGAGTGTCAGCCTAGATTTATGTGCTACAAGCCCCTGGAGTGGGACTTGAACCCACAACCTTCTGACTCAGAGCCGAGTGTGCTCTTCTTCTTCTTCTCAGGCAGCCCCTCGGAACCGAGGATGACTTGCTTCCACACTAAAAATGAGTTCTCAGGTGACTGATGAGTCCAATGCGGGACCTACAGTCTCTGTCACAGGTGGGGCAGACGGTGGTTGAAGGGGCGGGTGGGTGGGGTGCTTGGGTTGACGTGCGCTCCTTGCGCTTGGCTTCCGCTCAGTCTGCTACCCACTGAGTCACAGCTGACACTGCGACAATGTTGGCCTGTAAAAAGTGGGAGGGGGTTGTGCTTTCCAGAGAATGCTCACAGACTGAGAACAATCGACTCTTCTTATGTGTGGCACAGATAAGATCTGCTGATGGGCCACAGGTCCACATTTAGCAACATATGCAAACCAGAGTGAGGAGAGAGCGAGAGCTGGGAGAATGTTTGTGTAACCAGGACACGCGACACTGTGAGGCACCTGACCACACGTCAATGTCCCAGACTCTGACTGCTGCTATCCCGCTAACATTGGGACAGTAAAGGGACTGCAATGGTCTCTGCATTTAAATCTAGTCAAGCATCACCGAGGGTGCATTTGGCGAAGGATTAGTGCAGTCTCTACAGCAGAGGGGGTTATAGAAACATAGAATATAGAAACATAGAAAAATAGGAGCAGGAGTCGGCCATTCGGCCCTTCGAGCCTGCTCCACCATTCAATACGATCATGGCTGATCCTCTATCACAATACCATATTCCCGCTCTTTCCCCATACCCCTTGATGCCTTTTGTGTCTAGAAATCTATCTATCTCTCCTTCTTAAATATATTCAGTCTGTGGTAGAGAATTCCACAGGTTCCCCACCCTCTGAGTGAAGAAATTTCTCCTCATCACAGTCCTAAATGTCCTACCCCCGTATCCTGAGACTGTGACCACTCGTTCTAGACCCCCCAGCCAGGGGAAACATCCTCCCTGCATCCAGTCTGTCTAGCCCTGTCAGAATTTTATACGTTTCAATGAGATCCCCTCTCATTCTTCTAAACTCTAGTGAATACAGGCCTAGTCGAGCCAATCTCTCCTCATACGACAGTCCTGCCATCCCAGGAATCAGTCTGGTGAACCTTCGCTGCACTCCCTCTATGGCAAGTATATCCTTTCTTAGGTAAGGAGACCAAAACTGTACACAGTACTCCAGGTGTGGTCTCACCAAGGCCCTGTACAACTGTAGTAAGACATCTTTGCTCCTGTACTCAAATCCTCTTGCAATGAAGGCCAACATACCATTTGCCTTCCTAACTGCTTGCTGCACCTGCATGTTTGCTTTCAGTGACTGGTGTACAAGGACACCCAGGTCCCTCTGTACATCAGCATTTCCCAATCTATCACCATTTAAATAATACTCTGCCTTTCTGTTTTTCCTACAGTTATTGATAGACCATTGCCCAGTACTGACCTATTACTGATATGGGAGGGCTTCATCCTGTCAATATTCTCTCTGTGACACTCAGTGCCCATTCGAGTTCCAACATACCTTTAGGGGTACGGTAGCGGTTATCTTACTAGGACCAGTAGTCCAGAGGCCTGTATTAATGATCGGGAGACGGTGAGTTCAAATCCTGCCATGGCAGCTGGGGAACTTAAATTCAGTTAATTAAATAAATCTGGGACAAAAATCTAGTATCAAAAATCTAACTACCAGATTGTTGTAAAAACCCATCTGGTTCACTAATGTCCTTTAGAGAAGGAAATCTGCCGTCATAGATACATAGATACATAGATACATAGAAGATAGGAGCAGGAGTAGGCCATCCGGCCCTTCGAGCCTGCTCCGCCATTTAATGAGATCATGGCTGATCCTCCAATTCAGTATCTCGTCCCCGCCTTCTCTCCGTAACCCTTAACCCCTTTTGCCTGTAGAAATATATCTAATTCCCTCTTAAATATATTTATGGACCGGCGTACACTGCCCTCTGTGGCAATGAGTTCCACAGGTTCACCACCCTCTGAGTGAAGAAATTCCCCCTCATTTGTGTCCTAAATGGTTTAGCCCTTATCCTTAAATTATGTCCTCTAGTTCTGTTCTCACCCGCCAAGGGAAACATTTCTTCTGCATCTAGTCTGTCGAGACCTGTCAGAATTTTATACACTTCTATGAGGTCCCCTCTCAATCTTCTAAACTCCAGTGTGTACATCCCTAAACTGCATAGTCTCTCCTCATAGGTCAATCCCGCCATTCCTGGTATCAGCCTGGTGAATCGCCGCTGCACCCCCTCCATGGCAAGAACATCTTTCCTCAGATGAGGCGACCAAAACTGTACACAGTACTCGAGGTGTGGTCTCACCAGTGCCCTGTACAGCTGCAGCAAGGTATCCCTGTTCCTGTATTCCAACCCTTTTGCTATGAAGGCCAGCATACCGTTTGCCTTCTTGACCGCCTGTTGCACCTGCATGCTCGCCTTCAGTGACTGGTGTACAAGAACACCCAGGTCTCTCTGTACTTCCCCCTCTCCCAATTTATTGCCATTTAAATAATAATTTGCCCTCCCGTTCCTGCACCCAAGGTGGATAACTTCGCACTTGTCCACATTATAGTGCATCTGCCATTTATCCGCCCAATCACCCAGTCTGTCCAAATCGCTCTGGAGCTTCCTGGTCTCCTCCTCTGAGCCCACCCCCCCTCCTAGTTTAGTGTCGTCTGCAAATTTGGAAATGCTGCATCCGACTCCCTGATCCAGGTCATTAATGTAAATTGTGAACAGCTGGGGACCCAGGACAGATCCCTGTGGTACCCCACTTGTTACTGCCTGCCATTCAGAAAATGAGCCGTTTATTCCAACTCTCTGTTTTCTATCTGACAGCCAGTTCTCTATCCACGTCAATACTTTCCCCTTTATCCCATGAGCTTCAATTTTCCATGCTAATCTTTTATGTGGGACCTTATCGAAGGCCTTTTGGAAGTCCAGGTACACCACATCTACTGGCTCTCCCCCATCTATTTTACCAGTTACTCCCTCAAAAAATTCCAATAGATTAGTCAAGCACGATTTACCCTTTGTAAATCCATGTTGACTCTGTCCTATCCTGTCCCCATTTGCTAAGTGCTCCGCTATTTCATCCTTAATGATGGACTCCAGCATTTTGCCCACAACTGATGTAAGGCTTACAGGTCTGTAATTACCTGCTTTTTCCCTACCCCCCTTTTTGAATAGTGGGGTAACGTTAGCTACCCTCCAATCCATGGGCACTGTTCCCGAGTCTAATGAATTCTGAAAAATCATACTTAGTGCATCCGCTATCTCTAGTGCGTCCTTACCTGGTCTGGCCTATATGTGACTCCAGACCCACAGCAATGTGGTTGACTCTTTACTGCCCTCTGAAATGGCCTAGCAAGACACTCAGTTGTTTCAAGAAGGCGGCTCACCACCACCTTCTTGAGGGCAATTAAGGATGGGCAATAAATGTTGGCCTTTCCAGCGATGTCCATGTCCCGTGACTGTATAAGAAATACACAGCTGATTACCCAATACTGACCCATTACTGATATGGGTGGGATTTGTCTCTTATATGGGTGGGTTTTCACTGTCCCTACAATCCCGTCAGCACTGGGGAGTGAAATAATACTAAATTGAAGCAGTGGGGTGGAAGTACAGTGAGTTCAGCCCAAGGATTGTCTCTCGAGATGTGTGCGTCGCTGGCAAGGCCAGTTTTTATTGCCCATCCCTAGTTGCACTCGAGAAGGTGGTGAGCCGCCTTCTTGAACCGCTGCAGTCCGTGTGGTGAAGGTACTCCCACAGTGCTGTTAGGGAGGGAATTCCAGGATTTTGAGCCAGGTTATTGGTAAGTGCCGGTTGATAGCACTGTCAACGACACCTTCCATCACTTTGCTGATGATTGAGAGTAGACTGATGGGGCAGTAATTGGCTGGATTGAATTTTTCCTGCTTTTTGTGGGCAGGACATACCTGGGCAGTTTTCCACATTGTCGGATAGATGCCAGTGTTGTAGCTGTACTGGATCAGCTTGGCTAGAGGCGCGGCTAGTTCTGGAGCACAAGTCTTCAGCACAACAGCCGGGATGTTGTCGGGGCCCATAGCCTTTCTCATATCCAGTGCACTCAGCTATTTCTTGATATCATGTGGAGTGAATCGAATTGGCTGAAGACTGGCTTCTATGATGGTGGGGACTTCAGGAGGAGGCCGATGTGGATCATCCACTCGGCACTTCTGGCTGAAGATGGTTGCAAACGCTTCAGCCTTGTCTTTTGCACTCACGTGCTGGGCTCCACCATCATTGAGGATGGGGATATTCATGGAGCCGCCTCCCACCGTTAGTTTTTCATGGTCCACCACCATTCATGACTGGATGTGGCAGGACTGCAGAGCTTTGATCTGATCTGTTGGTTGTGGGATCGCTTAGCCCTGTCTATAGCATGCTACCTCCGCTGTTTAGCATGCATGTAGTCCTGTGTTGCAGCTTCCCCAGGTTGGCACCTCATTTTTAGGTACGCCTGGTGCTGCTCCTGGCATGCTCTTCTACACTCCTTGTTCAACCAGGGTTGGTCCCCTGGCTTGATGGTAATGGTAGAGTGAGGGATATGCTGGGCCATGAGGTTACAGATTGTGGTGGAATACAATTCTGCTGCTGCTGATGGCCCACAGCGCTTCTAGGATGCCCAGTTTTGAGCTGCTAGATCTGTTCTGAATCTATCCCATTTAGCACGGTGGTAGTGCCACACAACACGATGGAGGGTGTCCTCAGTATGAAGACAGGACTTAGTCTGCACAAGGACTGTGCGGTGGTCACTGCTACCAATACCATCATGTACAGATGCATCTGCGACAGGTAGATTGGTGAGGACGAGGTCAAGTAGGTCTTTCCCTCGTGTTGGTTCTCTCACCACCTGTCACAGGCCCAGACTGGCAGTTATGTCCTTCAGGACTCGGCCAGCTCGGTCAGTACTGGTGCTACCGATCCACTCTTGGTGATGGACATTGAAGTCCCCCACCCAGAGTACATTCTGTGCCCTTGCTAATCTCAGTGCTTCTTCCAAATGGTGTTCAACATGGAGGAGTACTGATTCATCAGCTGAGGGAGGGCGGTAGGTGGGAATCAGCAGGAGGTATTCTTTTCCATGTATCCCGACTATATACCACGGTGTCACCAACTCTGGTGGGTCTGTCCTGTCCAGGATATACCCAGGGATGGTGATGGAGTAGTCTGGGACGTTGGCCGAAAGGTATGATGCTGTGAGTGTGACTATGCCAAGTGAAACAGCGACTTACTAGTACTTCTTGCAATTTAGTATACTGTATTTGCTGCTCACAATGTGGGCTCTACATTGTGGAGACCAAACGCAGATTGGGTGACCGCTTTGCGGAACACCTCCGTTCAGTCCGTAAGCATGACCCTAAGTTTCTGGTCACCTGTCACTTTAGTTCTCCGCTCCACTCCCACTCTGACCTCTCCGCCCTCGGTCTCTTACACAATTCCAGAGAAGCTCAAGGAACAGCACCTCATCTTTCGATTAGGCACTTTACAGCCTTCTGGACTCTACATTGAGTTCAACAATTTCAGCCCATAACCTCTGCCCCTTATCTTTTCCACATGGCAGCAGTTGCTGTCTCTGCCATTCCCATTTACACCCCATCTGGACTCATCCTTTGCTTCTTAACTTGTCCCATTACCATCTCCTTTTGCCTTGCACCATCATCCCTTGTGTCTTTTAATCTCTCCTGCCTTCCGTCCTATCACAGACCTTCCCTTTCGTTCTTTCCTCCCCTCCAATCCCCTCCTCTCCCGGCCCCTGCAATTGCTTAAAATCTGTTACATCTCCAACCTCTTCCAGTTCTGACGAAACGTTAACTCTGTTTCTCTCTCCATAGATGCTGCCCGACTTGTTGAGTATTTCCAGCATTTTCTGTTCCAGATTTCCAGCATCCGCAGTACTTTGTTGCTGTATTTGTGACTATACCAAGCTGTTACACGACTCATTCGTGGGACGGTTTTCCAAATTTTGGCACAAGTCCCCTGATATTAGTGAGGAGGACTTTGCAGGGTCGTCTGGGCTGGTGTGCCTTTGTTGTGTCCGAATCCGCTGCCTAGCTTGATGCCGGGTGGTCCATCCAGTTTTATTCTCATTATACAGGAAACTCTCGTTTAAACGGCACCTCAATATCCAGAATTCTCTATTAACCGGCAAAACTCAGGAGTAGGTTCAGGTAAGTTTCACTGTATATCAGTGGCCGTGTAACCGGGACTGCTGCACCTGTGGCCGTGTAACCAGGAGTCCTGCACCTGTGGCCGTGTAACCGGGGTTCCTGTACCTGTGACCGTGTAACCGGGGTTCCTGTACCTGTTGCCGTGTAACCGGGACTCCTGTACCTATGGCCGTGTAACCGGGGTTCCTGCACCTGTGGCCGTGTAACCGGGAGTCCTGTACCTGTGGCCGTGTAACCGGGGCTCCTGCACCTGTGGCCGTGTAACCGGGACTCCTGCACCAGTAGCCGTGTAACGGGGCTCTCGTACCTGTGGCCGTGTAACCGGGGCTCCTGTACCTGTTGCCGTGTAACCGGGGCTCCTAGACCTGTGGCCGTGTAACCGGGGTTCCTGCACCTGTGGCCGTGTAACCGGGGCTCCTGTACCTGCTGCCATGTAACCGGGGCTCCTGCACCTGTGGCCATGTAACCGGGGCTCCTGTACCTGTGGCCGTGTAACGGGGCTCTCGTACCTGTGGCCGTGTAACCGGGGCTCCTAGACCTGTGGCCGTGTAACCGGGGTTCCTGCACCTGTGGCCGTGTAACCGGGGCTCCTGTACCTGTTGCCATGTAACCGGGGCTCCTGCACCTGTGGCCATGTAACCGGGGCTCCTGTACCTGTGGCCGTGTAACGGGGCTCTCGTACCTGTGGCCGTGTAACCGGGGCTCCTGTACCTGTTGCCGTGTAACCGGGGCTCCTAGACCTGTGGCCGTGTAACCGGGGTTCCTGCACCTGTGGCCGTGTAACCGGGGCTCCTGTACCTGTTGCCATGTAACCGGGGCTCCTGCACCTGTGGCCATGTAACCGGGGCTCCTGTACCTGTGGCCGTGTAACCGGGGTTCCTGCACCTGTGGCCGTGTAACCGGGGTTCCTGTACCTGTGGCCGTGTAACTGGGGTTCCTGCACCTGTGGCTGTGTAACCGGGGTTCCTGCACCTGTGGCCGTGTAACGGGGCTCTCGTACCTGTGGCCGTGTAACCGGGGCTCCTGTACCTGTTGCCGTGTAACCGGGGCTCCTAGACCTGTGGCCGTGTAACCGGGGTTCCTGCACCTGTGGCCGTGTAACCGGGGCTCCTGTACCTGTTGCCATGTAACCGGGGCTCCTGCACCTGTGGCCATGTAACCGGGGCTCCTGTACCTGTGGCCGTGTAACCGGGACTCCTGCACTTGTGGCCGTGTAACCGGGACTCCTGTACCAGTGGCCGTGTAACCGGGGTTCCTGCACCAGTGGCCGTGTAACCGGGAGTCCTGTACCTGTGGCCGTGTAACCGGGGCTCCTGCACCTGTGGCCGTGTAACCAGGACTCTCGTACCTTGGTAGGTATACATCTCCGTTATCCGGAATTTTTAATAAACCGGCACCAGCCCGGTCCCGTACGTGCTGGATACCAAAGAGTTTCCTGTACTTCTTGGTTGTGGTTTGACACAACGGAGTGTCTTGCTCGGCCATTTCAGACGGCAGTTAAGAACATAGAACAGAAGAAATAGGAGCAGGAGTCGGCCATTCGAGCCTGCTCCGCCATTCAATGAGATCATGGCTGATCTTCTACCTCATCTCTACTTTCCTTCCGGAAATAAAAGAGATCAAAGGATCTGGTAAGAGGGAGGAGCTGAGGGAAATCCTTATCAGTCGGGAAAAGGTGTTGGGGAAATTGATGGGACTGAAGGCTGATAAATCCCCAGGGCCTGATGGTCTGCATCCCAGAGTACTGAAGGAGGTGGCCTTGGAAATAGTGGATGCATTGACGATCATTTTCCAACATTCCTTAGACTCTGGATCAGTTCCGATGGAGTGGAGGGTGGCTAATGTAACCCCTCTTTTTAAAAAAGGAGGGAGAAAGCAGGGAATTATAGACCGGTCAGCCTGACATCGGTGGTGGGTAAAATGATGGAATCAATTATTAAAGATGTCATAACAGACCATTTGGAAAGTGGCGACATGATAGGTCCAAGTCAGCATGGATTTGTGAAAGGGAAATCATGCTTGACAAATCTTCTGGAATTTTTTGAGGATGTTTCCAATAGGGTGGACGGGGGGGGAACCAGTAGATGTGGTGTCTTTGGACTTTCAGAAGGCCTTCGACAAGGTCCCACACAAGAGATTGGTGTGCAAAGTTAAAGCACATGGGATTGGGGGTATCGTGTTGACGTGGATTGAGAACTGGTTGGCACACAGGAAACAAAGAGTAGGAGTAAATGGGTACTTTTCAGAATGGCAGGCAGTGACCAGCGGGGTACCGCAGGGTTCGGTGCTGGGGCCCCAGCTGTTTACATTATATATTAATGATTTGGACGAAGGGATTAATTGTAATATCTCCAAATTTGCGGATGACACTAAATTGGGAGGCAGTGTGAACAATGAGGAGGATGCTAGGAGGCTACAGAGTGACTTGGACAGATTGGGTGAATGGGCAAATGTATGGCAGATGAAGTACAATGTGGATAAATGTGAGGTTATTCACTTTGGTGGTAAAAATAGGGAGGCAGACTATTACCTGAATGGTGGCAGATTAGGGAAAGGGGAGGTGCAACGAGACCTGGGCGTCATGGTACATCAGTCACTGAAGGTGGGAAGGCAAGTGCAGCAGGCAGTCAAGAAAGCAAATGGCATGATGGCCTTCATAGCAAGGGGATTTGAGTACAGGAGTAGGGAGGTGATGCTACAGTTGTACAGGGCCTTGGTGAGGCCACACCTGGAGTATTGTGTGCAGTTTTGGTCTCCTAACTTAAGGAAGGACATTCTTGCTATTGAGGGAGTGCAACGAAGGTTCACTAGATTGATTCCTGGGATGGCCAGACTGACATATCAAGAAAGACTGGATCAACTGAACTTGTATCCTCTGGAGTTCAGAAGAATGAGGGGGGATCTTATAGAGACGTTTAAAATCCTGACTGGTTTAGACAAATTAGATGCGGGCAGAATGTTTCCAATGTTAGGGAAAACTAAAACCAGGGGTCACAGTCTAAGGATAAAGGGGAAGTCATTTAAGACTGAGATGAGGAGGAACTTCTTCACCCAGAGAGTGGTGAATCTGTGGAATTCTCTACCACAGAAGGTTGTTGAGGCCAGTTCGCTAAATATATTCAAAAGGGAGTTAGATATAATACTCACAACTAGGGGGATCAAGGGGTATGGCGAGAAAGCAGGAATGGGGTACTGAGGTAGCATGTTCAGCCATGAACGCATTGAATGGCGGTGCAGGCTCGAAGGACCGAATGGTCTACTCCTGCACCTATTTTCTATGTTTCCTGCACTATCCCCATATCCCTTGATTCCCTTAATATTCAAAAATCTATCGGTCTCTGTCTTGAATATACTCAACGACTGAGCCTCCACAGCCCTCTGGGGGTCGAGAATGTTCGAGGGAATACGAGCCTATTTTATGCAAGCGGCCCTCACAATTTAACCTTTTACAGTCTGGTGTAATTCTGATGTGCTGTACCTCCTCCAAGGCCGATACAGGTGCCCAGAACTGAATGCAGAACTCCAGATGGGGTCTACCCAGAGCTTTTTACAACTGCAGCATAAACTTACAGCCCCCTTGAGATAAAGGTCAACAGTCCATTCGCCTTTTTAATTCTTTGTTCCAACAGTCCACTAGTCTTTAGTAGTCGGACCCTTGAATCCGTGCTCCTCCAGTTCCGAGCTTCTTAACATTCAGAAAATACTCGGCTCTGTCTATCTTAGGTCAGAAGTGGCTGACCTCACAGTTTCATGGTTCACTGGGTGTTGGAGAGAGAATATTCACAGGATGAATCTCTCCCAGATCAGTAATGGGCCAGTATGGGGCGATGGTCTATCAGTAACTCCCTCAGTGTACAGACTGCTCCAATCCTTTGGTAAACACACCCTCGGTGATGTCGGACTTTAAATACAGAATCCATCGCAACGACAATAAGTTGCATTTGTACAGCGCCATTAACATAGTAAAGCATCCCAAAAGCACTTCAGGGGAGCCTCATCAGAGAAAACTTCACAGAAACTGAGCCAAAAGGAGACATTTGGAAAAGTCTCCACTGGCTGCAGTCATAACTGGCACAAAGGAAGGTGGTTGGAGGCCATTCATGTCTGCTAAAGGACATCCCTGAGAAACTCCTGCAGCGCAGTGTCCGAGGACCAACCATCTTCTGCTGCTTCATCAATGACCTCCCCCCCCCCCCACAACATGTCTGCACCGGCCATCAAGCCCTGTCTATCCTAATCCCATTTTCCAGCACTTGGTCCGTAGCCTTGTATGCTGTGGCGTTTCAAGTGCTCATCTAAATGCTTCTTGAATGTTGTGAGGGTTCCTGCCTCTACCACCCTTTCAGGCAGTGAGTTCCAGATTCCAACCACCCTCTGGGTGAAAAAGTTTTTCCTCAAATCCCCTCTAAACCTCCTGCTCCTGACCTTGAAACTATGCCCCCTGGTTATTGACCCCTCTACTAAGGGGAAAAGTTCCTTTCTATCTACCCTATCGATACCCTCATAATTTTGTACACCTCAAACAGGTCCTCCCTCAGCCTTCTCTGCTCGAAGGAAAACAACTCCAGCCTGTCCAGTCTCTCTTGATAGCTGAAGTGCTCCAGCCCAGGTGAATCTCCGCTGCACCCTCTCCAATGCAATCACATCCCTCCTATAGTGTGGTGACCAGAACTGCACACGGTATTCCAGCTGTGGCCTAACTAGCGTTTTGTACAGCTCCATCATAACCTCCCTGCTCTTATATTCTATGCCTCGCCTAATGAAGGCAAGTTTCACATATGCCTTCTTAACCACCTTATCTACCTGTCCTGCTGCCTTCAGGGATCTATGTACATGCACACCAAGGTCCCTCTGATCCTCTGTCCTTCCTAGGGTCCTACCATTCATTGTGTATTCACTTACCTTGTTAGTCCTCCCAAAATGCATCACCTCACACTTTTCAGGGTTAAATTCCATTTGCCACTGTTCTGCCCATCTGACCAACCCGTCTATATCGTCCTGTAGCCTGAAGCTTCCCTCCTCGCTATTTACCACTCCACCAATTTTCGTGTCATCTGCGAACTTACTGATCATACCTCCTACATTCATATCTAAATCATTAATGTACACTACAAACAGCAAAGGACCCAGCACCGATCCCTGCGGTACACCACTGGACACAGGCTTCCAGTCACAAAAACAACCTTCGACCATCACCCTCTGCTTCCTGCCACGAAGCCAATTTTGGATCCAATGTGCCAAATTGCCCTGGATCCCATGAGCTCTTACCTTCTTGACCAGTCTCCCATGTGGGACTTTGTCAAAAGCCTTACTGAAGTCCATGTAGACTACATCAACTGCACTACCCTCATCCACACACCGAGTCACCCCCTCGAAAAATTAAATCAAATTGGTCAGACATGACCTCCCCCTGACAAAGCTATGCTGACTATCCCTGATTAATCCCTGCCTCTCCAAGTGGAGACTAATTCTGTCCCTCAGAATGTTTTCCAATAATTTCCCTACCACTGATGTTAGGCTCAATGGCCTGTAATTCCCTGGTTTATCCCTACTAGCCTTCTTGAACAATGGTACTACGTTAGCTGTTCTCCAGTCCTCCGACACATCCCCTGTGGCCAGAGAGGTTTTGAAAATTTGTGTCAGAGCCCCTGCAGTCTCCTCCCTTGCCTCACACAGCAGCCTGGGATACATCTCATCTGGGCCTGGGGATTTGCCCGCTAAAACCGCTAGTAACGCCTCCCTCTCAATATTAATTTGTTCAAGTATATCACAATCCCCCTGCCTGATTTCTGTGCCTGCATCACATCATCTCTTTTAGTGCTGTTGATTGAGGGGTAAATATTGGCCAGGACACCGGGGATATCTCCCCTGATCATCTTCGAAATAGTACTGTGGGATTTTTACGTCCACCTGAGAAGACGGGGCCTCAGTTTAACGTCTCATCCGAAAGACGGCACCTCCGACAGTGCATCACTCTCTCAGTACAGCACTGGAGCGTCAGCCGAGATTTCTGTGACATTACCATCACGGAATCCCCCACCAGCAACATCCTGGGGGGGTCACCATTGACCAGAAACTCAACTGGACCAACCATATAAATGCCACGGCCAGTGGAGCAGGTCCGAGCCTGGGTACCCTGCACAAGTGACTCACTACATCGATCATTAAAATGTCATGAACAGGTGCAGAAAATAATCAAAAAGGCTAATGGAATGCTGGCCTTTATATCTAGAAGACTAGAGTACAAAGGGGTAGAAGTTATGCTGCAGCTATACAAAACCCTGGTTAGACCACAGCTGGAATACTGTGTGCAGTTCTGGTCGCCACACTACAGGAGGGATGTGATTGCACTGGAGAGGGTGCAGAGGAGATTCACCAGGATGTTACCTGGGCTGCAGCACTTCAGCTATGAAGAGAGACTGGACAGGCTGGGGTTGTTTTCCTTAGAGCAGAGAAGGCTGAGGGGGGGACCTGATTGAGGTGTACAAAATTATGAGGGGCATAGATAGGGTAGATAGAAAGGAACTTTTCCCCTTAGTAGAGGGGTCAATAACCAGGGGGCATAGTTTCAAGGTAAGGGGCAGGAGGTTTAGAGGGGAGTTAAGGAAAAACTTTTTCACCCAGAGGGTGGTTGGATACTGGAACTCACTGCCTGAAAGGGTGGTAGAGGCAGGAACCCTCACAACATTCAAGAAGCATTGAGATGAGCACTTGAAACGCCATAGCATACAAGGCTACGGACCAAGTGCTGGAAAATGGGATTAGAATAGACAGGGCTTGATGGCTGGCGCGGACACAATGGCCGAAGGGCCTCTTTCTGTGCTGTATAACTCTAATGACCTCCTGACTCCCCAAAGCCTCTCCACCAACTCCAAAGCACACATCAGGAGTGTGATGGAATACTCTCATTTGCCTGGGTGGGTGCAGCTACAACAACACTCAAGAAGCTCGACGCCATCCGGGACAAAGCAGCCCGCTTGATCCAACTTAACCATGAAGTGCCTCCACCACCGGTGCACCGTGGTTGCATTGTGTCCTATCTACAGGATGCACGACAGCAACTTGCCAAGGCTTCCTTACCAGCACTTCCCAAATCCGCAACCTCCACCACCTAGAAGGACAAGGGCAGCATGCGCATGGGAACAGGAGGAGGCCATTCAGCCCCTCGAGCCTGTTCCACCATTCAATGAGATCATGGCTGACCTGTATCTCAACTCCATCCACCCGCCTTGGCTCCATATCCCTCAACACCCTTGACGAGCAAAAAATATATTGATCTCAGATTTAAAATTATTAATAGAGCTGGCATCTACTGCTTTTCATGAGAGAGTTCCACCCTTTGTGTGAAGTGTTTCCTAACTTCTCTCCTGAATGGCCTGGCTCTCATTTTAAGGTAATGTCCCCCTTGTCCAAGACTCGCCCGCCCCCCGCCTTATCTGAGGAAGGATGTTCTTGCCATGGAAGGAGTTCAGCGAAGATTCACCAGGCTGATACCTGGGATGGCAGGAATGACGTATGAAGAGAGATTGGGTCGATTGAGCTTATACTCGCTGGAGTTTAGAAGAATGAGAGGGGATCTCATTGAAACTTATAAAATTCTGACAGGGCAGGACAAACTAGATGCAGGAAGGATGTTCCCGATGGCCGGGGAGTCCAGAACCAGGGCTCACAGTCTAAGCATAAGGGGTAAGCCATTTAGGACTGACATGAGGAGGAATTTCTTCACCCAGAGAGTGGTGAACCTGTGGAATTCTCTGCCACAGAAGGCAGTAGAGGCCAATTCATTAAATAGATTCAAGAAGGAGTTGGATATATTTCTTAAGGCTAAAGGGATCAAGGGATATGGGGAGAAGGCAGGTACAGGGTTCTGAATTTGGATGATCAGCCATGATCGCATTAAATGGCGGAGCAGGCTCGAGGGGCCGAACGGCCTACTCCTGCTCCTATCTTCTATTCTATGATCTATGATCCCCCCGCCACCAGTGGAAAAAGTCTCTCTCCATCTGTCCTATCAATTCCTTTCAAAAATCCTAAAAACCTCAATCAAATCACCCCTGAACCTTGTATAATCCAGCGATTTCAAGCCTAGTTTATGTAATCTCTCCTCATAATCTAACCCTTGGAGCCCTGGTAACGTTCTGGTCAATCTACGCTGACCTCCTTCCAAGGCCAAGATATCCTTTCTAAAGTGCAGTGCCCAGAACTGCACACAGTACTCCAGATGTGGTCTAACCAAGTCTTCGTACAGCTGCAGCTAAACTCCTCCCCTTTATATTCTAGCCATCCAGCTTTAAAGGCTAACATTCCGTTAGCCTGTCTGATTATCTTTTTGCACCTGACTACTACATTTTAGTGATTTGTAGGTGAACCCCTAAGAACATAAGAAATAGGAGCAGGAGTAGACCCTTCGAGCCTGCTCCGCCATTCAATGAGATCATGGCTGATCTTCTGCCTCAACTCCATTCACCTGCCCTGTCGCCATATCCCTTGATGCCCTTACTCGTCAGAAATCTATCGACTTCTGTTTTGAATATACCCAATGACTGAGCCGCCACGGCCCTCTGGGGTAGAGAATTCCAAAGAGTCACCAACCTCTGTGTGAAGAAATTTCTTCTCATCTCAGTCCTGAATGGCCGACCCTTTATCCTGAGGCTGTGGCCCCTGGTTCTAGACTCCCCAGCCAAGGGAAACATTCTCCCAGCATCCACCCGATCAAGCCCTGTAATAATCTCTTTGGACATCCATGTTCCTAGTTGCTCACTATTTAAATAGTACTCGGATCGATCCTTTTTTGGTCCAAATCAAATGACCTCACACTTACCTGCGTTGGAATCCACCTGCCAGAGTTTTGCCCACTCACTCAATCTATCAATGGCTCTTTGTAATGTTATGTTCCTGGCTACATCACTTACTGTGCCACCAATCTTTGTGTCATCTTCAAACTTGGATATACATCTCTCCTTGTGTTTTCCAAGTCATTAATATAGTTGAGGCCCCAGCGCAGATCCTTGTGGGACACCACTAGTCACTTCCTTCCAATTCCAGTACATACCCGTTATCCCGACCCTGCCTTCCACCACCTAACCAATCTCCCAACCAGGTCCATAATTTGCCTTCAATTCCAGGAGGAATACCATCACCTCGAGTTCTGCTCCAAGTCACGCACCACCAGGACTTGCACATGTATCGGCCGTTCCTTCGTCGTCGCTGGGTCAAAGTCCTGGAACTCCCTACCCAACAGCACTGTGGGAGCACCTTCACCACACGGACTGCAGCGGGTCAAGAAGGCGGCTCACCACCACCTTCTCGAGGGCAACTATTTCCAAGTTTGCCGACGACACGAAACTAGATGGGATTGTGTGTTGTGAGGAGGATGCAAAGAGGCTTCAAGACGATTTAGACAAGTTGAGTGAGTGGGCAAATACAGGGCAGATGCAGTATAAGGTGGATAAATGTGAAGTTATCCACTTCGGTAGGAAAAACAGAAAGGCAGAGTATTATTGAAATGGTGATAGATTGGGAAATATTGATGAACAAAGGGACCTGGGTGTCCTTGTACACCAGTCACTGAAAGCAAACATGCAGGTGCAGCAAGCAGTTAGGAAGGCAAATGGTACGTTGGCCTTCACTGCAAGAGGATTTGAGACAGGAGCAAGGATGTCTTACTACAGTTATACAAGGCCCCTGGTGAACATAAGAACATAACATAAGAAATAGGAGCAGGAGTAGGCCAATCGGCCCCTCGAGCCTGCTCCGCCATTCAATAAGATCATGGCTGATCTGATCCTAACCGCCAATCTACTATCTATCACAGAACCATCTCCTGCATCTAACAGAATTGCACACAGAAAATAGGAGCAGAATCAGGCTACACAGTCCCTGGGCCCGCTCCACTACCCACAGGGCCATGACCGATCCGAACCTAGACTCATGTCCAAATTCCTGCCCGCTCCCCGTAACCCTTAATGCCCTTTACTTCTAGGAAACTGTCTATTTCTGTTTTAAATTTAATTAATGTTGTAGCTTCTACAGCTTTTTGTGGCAGCATATTCCATGGACCTACCACCCTCTGAGTGAAGTAGTTCCTCCTCATCTCAGTTTTGAAAGAGCAGCCCCTTATTCTAAGACTATGTCCCCTAGTTCTCGTCTCACCCGTCATCGGGAACATCCTCCCCGCATCCACCCGATCCAACCCCTTCACAATCTTATATGTTTCAATAAGATCGCCTCTCATTCTTCTGAACTCCAATGAGTAGAGTCCCAATCTACCCAACCTCTCCTCATATGACCACCCCCTCATCCCCGGGATTAACCGAGTGAACCTTTTTTGCACTGCCTCGAGAGCAAGGATGTCTTTCCTTAAGTAAGGACACCAAAACTGTATGCAGTATTCCAGGTGCGGTCTCACCAATACCTTGTACAACTGAAGCAATACCTCCCTATTTTTATATTCTATCCCCCTAGCAATGAAAGCCAACATTCCATTTGCCTTCTTAATCACTTGCTGCACCTGCATACTAACCTTTTGAGTTTCGTGCACCAGGACCCCCAGATCCCTTTGCACTTCAGTACTCTCCAGTTTCTTGCCATTAAGATAATAAATTGCTCTAGGATTTTTCCTGCCAAAGTGCATCACCTCACACTTTCCAGTGTTGTATTCCATCTGCCAAATCTCTGCCCACTTACTTAGCCTGTCTATGTCACCACACCTGGAGTACTGTGTGCAGTTTTGGTCTCCTTACCTAAGAAAGGATATACTTGCCATAGAGGGAGTGCAGCGAAGGTTCACCAGACTGATTCCTGGGATGGCAGGACTGTCGTATGAGGAGAGATTGGGTCGACTAGGCCTGTATTCACTAGAGTTTAGAAGAATGAGAGGGGGATCTCATTGAAACGTATAAAATTCTGACAGTGCTCGACAGACTGGATGCAGGGAGGATGTTTCCCCTGGCTGGGGGGTCTAGAACGAGGGGTCACAGTCTCAGGATACGGGCTAGGACATTTAGGACTGAGATGAGGAGAAATTTCTTCACTCAGAGGGTGGTGAACCTGTGGAATTCTCTACCACAGAAGGCTGTGGAGGCCCAATCACTGAATATATTTAAGAAGGAGATAGATAGATTTCTAGACATAAAAGGCATCAAGGGGTATGGGGAGAGAGCGGGAATATGGTATTGAGATAGAGGATCAGCCATGATTGTATTGAATGGCGGAGCAGGCTCGAAGGGCCGACTCCTGCTCCTATTTTTCTATGTCTATTCTAACTAGTAAATGGGCAGTAAATGCCGGACTTACTAGTGACGGCCACATCCCAAAAATGACTCTTTTTAAAAGGAACTCAGCAAGTTCTGGTCAATATATGAGATTCAGGGTTATTAGGAATAGGTCAAGGGATAGGTGGGCTAGCTTGCCCCAGTTCCCTCAAGTGGGAGCTTGCTGTGCACAAACTGGCTGCCACGTTTCCTACATTACAACAGTGACTACGCTTCAAAAGTATTACATTGGCTGTAAAGTGCTTTGGGACATCTGGAGGTCATGAAAGGCGCTATATAAATGCAAGTCTTTCTTTTTCTCTCTCCCTCTCTCTCAATCCAAATCTATTCTCCCTCTCTACCGGATTTGACTCTAATTCACCCTATTTCCTTCTCTGTCGTTCTCTGCTTCTCAATCCTTCAATCTCATTGGTTGAGGAGATAGACTGTTGGTCCCATCATTCACTGAGGCCCCAGGTGCATTTTGGGAGGACTTACAAGGCAAGGGAATACACAATGAATGGTAGGACCCTAGGAAGGACAGAGGATCAGAGGGACCTTGGTGTGCATGTACATAGATCCCTGAAGGTAGCAGCACAGGTAGATAAGGTGGTTAAAAATGCTAATGGGATTCTTGCCTTCATTAGCCGAGGCATAGAATATAAGAGCAGGGAGGTTATGATGGAGCTGTACAAAACGCTAGTTAGGCCACAGCTGGAATACTGTGTGCAGTTCTGGTCGCCACACTATAGGAAGGATGTGATTGCATTGGAGAGGGTGCAGAGGAGATTCACCAGGATGTTACCTGGGCTGGAGCGCTTCAGCTATGAAGAGAGACTGGACAGG